>JARQOC010000013.1:11171667-11274524 GCA_033576535.1 Allobates femoralis
CTGTTCTAGGTGTTGTATGTAGGGTTGGATCTCTATGTTAACCGGATCATTGCTGAGTCAGAGGATATTGCGGCTGCATTTATGGCTGCAATACCCCCTTGTGACGCACTCGTTGCGGGGCACCACACTCCCCCTTGGTTGAATACGCTTGTCCCCAAGCGTCACACTACTCACATTACAGAGGTTTTTATATTTTATAACAGGTAATACACTTTTATTAATGACAAGTCATGTATGCATAAAAGTGAAAAGGTATATATATAAACAGGTTAACACATTGCGCGGACCCGGCGGGTGGTCGGCTGTCCTTAGAATAAAAGTTCAGGCTGTAGCCGCCAAGTCGCGGTGTTACTTCGCAAACAGGAAGAAGTCTCTTTTAATAGCAAGGTTCAAACAACAACTCAAGTCACTGATGAATAGCAGTGTTCCGGACTCGTATGGCGAACCACCCATCACGGCATATATGGCGCTCATAGGTTACTATGTCCCCTCTATACAAGTCTCGGCTTGGATGGCCTCGCGGTAGTTGCGATTCCACATCACGGCGCCCCACAAACACTTCAGTACTCACACCCTCCTCCCTTACGAATCCCCACCCGGTGGACAAGTTAAATGTGCTTACCCACCCGGTTTTACGGAATTGTTCAGGCAATGGAGATTGGCGGCGGGCTTCGGCACGGGCCTGCATGTTGGCTTGCAGTCGAGTGTGCCACTCGTCTCTCCGGATACGACGTACCTCTTCGTCTGAGTGATGCGGCGTGTGGATAAAGTCACTACGGCGTGCTGGTTGTTGAACCGCTCGAGCTTGCTGGGCAGTCTGGAGTGGAGCCCGGTTCAACGGAACCGGAGAAGATACTGTTGCGGCGGCACCTGACCAGTGCACCCGAGCTGGTCGCCCGGCAGAAGGGTTCCTTGTGTCTCCCCAGGCGAACCCGGTGTAGAGATCCTCAGTTGGACTGTAGGTCTCCTCGTCATCCTCCTCGACCTCCTCGATGACTACGTCGGGCTGCTCGGCTGACGAAGACGATGGGATGGAATCCTCTGGATCGGTGGGTGGCTGTGCGGCAAGGTTCTCATCTGGATCGTTGTGCAGGACTTCCAGGCTGCCTGCCTCTTCTTCTGTAGCAGCGGGAAGTGGTGTTTCGATCCCGGTCACCAGGTAGGCCTCTGTAGTTGCAGAGGAGGCCTCCGGTTCAGGGGAGAAACAGGCGACAGTCTCGGTAGTGTGGAAACTAGTCGCGGGTTCCGCAGGTGGAACCAGGTAAACGTCAGCTTCTTCGTGGGAGCGTATTTGAAGCTCCAGCTCTGGAACGGGATCGGCTGCGGTATCGTCCGCTGGAACGGGTCGAGTTGCGGTCCTCACTGGAATAACACAGTCTATGGGCTCCGGTGACGAAGCAGGACAGGTGGTGGGCGACGGTGAGGCTGTTGAAAAGCTGGCGATGTCGTCTGGGCTTGGAGAAGCTGTACCCGGTCGGCTCTGCTGCATCGCATGGCGTAGTCTTCTGCCTAGGGTCGCGCTCCAGCTGCGAATCGTCCACTCTACTGTCTCAAGTAGTCGCACCCGGAGGTCTTGTAAAGCCTCGAGCCAGAAGTCGGGGCTGCCGTCTATGGTAAGGGCAGGATCCGGACCCGGTTGGCCTATGGCTGCTCTGGCCTCCGCCTCGACCTCCCGCATTAGGTCTTGGAGTCTCGTGCTGGCCATTCTCTTCTTGCAGGGAAACCACACCCGTTCAACCGGTAAAACGTTCTGGTAGCGAGCTGGTGAAGAAGTCTGTCTGTGTGTCTCTTGACACTCCCATTTCCTCTGGGCTTTTGTAGTCCAATGGTGGGAAAAGTCTTTGGGGTCCGCCCCCATGGTTGATTCGAGCAATCAGGGCGGACAAAGAGTTTGGCGCCTTTTGTCTTTAGCCCTCCCACGATGAGGGGGGGGTTGACTAACTCCTGGGCTTCACGTGGCGGCTTCTTGTGGCGGGAACGCCATCTTGGGCGCCATCTTGTCCCAATGGTGAAAAGGCGGGAAAGTTCTTTTTAGGACGAACAAAGTCCAATTTGTAGACAATAAAGTCCAGTTTAAGCACAATATACCCGTTAGGTAACGGGCCTGCTCGTATCCTGTTCGTGACGCCAAATTCTGACTTGCCGTGGCCGGGACTCCGGTTTAGACAGGCGATTCTTCTTCCTTCCTTGTCACGGGTGGACCGCGCCTGCCGGTAGTGGGGCCCGGTGTAGTGCAGATCAAAAGTGGAAACGTCTTGGTGGAACAGATTAAAGGGGTTTTAATTTATTCGTGACGCCACCTATGAGTAGATTCGGTAAGGGCTACCGACGCTGCGGAACCTCCGGGGTGATGGACGGCAGCAAGATGTTACGCTCCCCACAGGCTGAGCGGTGATCCCCGGAGGCTGGAGCTGCTTAAGATGTTGTGCGGCAGCTGCGGTTTCCTTGTTGTGCGGACGGACAGTTCATAAGGAAGCACAGACACAGAAAGTCTCTATAATGGGTCTTTACTGTAACCAGCAGGCAATACATGGTATACAGTGGTTGAGTAGTAGACCGGGTGGACTCAGCAGTGATAGTGTCCCTCAGAGATCCGCAAGTGTTCCTCCATTCTACCTGACTTGTTTAAACCAGTGTCGCCCAGGAATACCAGGTCGGGTACGGGGAGGCTGCTTCAATGCCCTATCCATCTGTGTACGTTGTGGATGCTTTGGGGAGCCTTGGATCCCTCGGTGGGTACACCGCTGGTTAGACGACTGGAAACTGGTTGGTGGTGGGGTGCTCCTGTAAAGCTGCTCCTCCACGATGCTGGTTCGCGTGGCAGAGGTGAACTGCTGCCAGCTTCGGTACCAGTGAACCGGCTGTGAGTTGTGGGTACGGGAGTCTTTTGGGAACCCGTGTAGTAATGCCCATTCCCGGTTGGTAAGGCCTCAGGTGCTGACACCCGACCGGTGACGGCCCAGGGGCCCGCACGGGGTGCGGAGCCCCCGCTCCTCTCCAAGTTCTGTGTTCTAGGCTCTACTCTCTCATTGTCTAGATTACTGTGTTCACTTCTCTACCCTAGCACTCCACCACCCAGGGCCTATGATTGGCCCTCTGTTCTAGGTGTTGTATGTAGGGTTGGATCTCTATGTTAACCGGATCATTGCTGAGTCAGAGGATATTGCGGCTGCATTTATGGCTGCAATACCCCCTTGTGATGCACTCGTTGCGGGGCGCCACACTTAGGCCAGATCCCTATAAATACAGGTGCTGGGGGCAGAGTTAGCCAGAGTGTGCAGTCGCTAGGAGAACTGTGAAGATCAGCTTAGAGCCTAGTGAGCAAAACTGATAACCGGACCCGTGCTAGGCCCGAAACCAGTGCACCGCCAGAGCCAGTGTGAGGGTCCAGAGAGTGAAGACCGAGGGCAGAGGCGAGGAATACTACAGCGGGGGCAGAGGAGCCATACTGGCTCACCCCACCAGAACACCGGTCACTGGAGTCCGAGTCTGCAAGGGAAAGAGATTAGCCCAGCAGAGAATACCAGTACACCATTGAGGCTTAGCTTCCCGAACACCAGCAGCACCCACATCTGAGAGCCAGGAGCCGCAGAAGAGATAGCGGTAGCCAAGTGAGATCTCTCAGTGCAGCAACACGGGTGTAACAGACACAAGAAGGTCAGGCCTGGTTTCACACACGCCAGACTCAAGAGAAGGGAACAGGACAAGGAGGCCTATACCTCACTCAGTGTGGAAGTCCCAAGGTGTCTCCTTCAAAACCCAGACGTGTACCTGCAAAACCATCAGTAAAGGTACGAGAAAGACTTTCTTGTGTGCGTGTCCATTCCTTCAACCTACCCCCTTCCACCATTATACCTTACAGCCCTGGGGACCCCGCTCTTCCTGTAGAGAGCCACAACACCTTGCTGCCGCCCACACCCCGAAAGTCCCAGCAGCGCCGGTGCCATCACCAGACCTACAGGTGTCGTCACGACTGACAATAACTTTATTCCCCACCAAAAACATCCCCTTTTTATTTATCACCAAGGGCACAGACTCGGGCACCGATCACCCTTGACATCCCCGTACAAGCTGAAATGTATTTCTAATATTAAGTTCAACACTGTTAATATAAATGATCTGTAGTAACTCAGTTCGGCCACTGGAGGTCATCAGTGGAAACGAGTAGAAAGATCTGGAACCAGGAAGTAATTTTTAGTCAGTCTCCTGAGGTAAATTGACAGAGACAGATGCCTGAGGAGATCCTACATAGAAGAAGACATGTCGGCTGTTCTGAGGGACTCGTGGACCCATGGATGGACTCACCTGGCTTGAACAGTGTTAGAATTATTCAAGGACTCGATCTACACCGTGGACTGAAAGATAAGCCGTGTTCTGTGAGTACATGAGATTGACCGGTAAACTGTTTGTACATTACCAAGTTAAAGAGTTTTCACCTCATGCAGGAGGGAAAACTGCATTTGCTGTAAATAGGATGTGGGATAGATTTATATAAGGGAATCAGGGATCCCGAAATATTTTGTACATAGCATGGGAGAGGGGTGTAAGATTATATCCTGAGGGGAACACGTGCCGCGGCAGCAGTAAGAGCCTGGGTAGGCCCTGTACGGAGTAAGGGTGGGGGTGGTATAGTCAGGGATAGTTGTGTTCCCTCTCTGCCAAACATTTTGACCACGGCGAGGAGACAGGCGTGCCAGAGTGTTTTTGACCGCGTCTCTACCACTCCGATTGGCCAACACAACTGCGTTACCATTGGTCAGCCTTGTCTGGACGTCTGCCCACTACATGACGCATTTGCCCTTTCTACTATCTTGCTACTGCACGCTTGTGACATGTGTTGCGGCTTCCAAAAGACACTTTGCCTTTGCCAAACTGCCACACAGGACGGCTCGTCTATTGCACTGTGGAGTACACCATGAATGGCTATGTGTGCGTCTATTGTTGATGTAGGTAAGTTGCAAACAACACTCTGGACCAGGGGCGGAACTACCGTGGTGCAGCTGGTTCAGCTGCACCAGGGCCCCGACCGGCTAGGGGGCCCCTTCAAGCCTGAAGGGGACCCCCCAGCCGACCCCTGTAACCCGACTTCAGAGGAGAGGAGGGTCAGGTAAGGGAAGCAGATAGCGTCCTGCTTCCCTTGCCTGATCCCGCCCCTCCTCTCCTCTGCCCCTCCGACTCCCAGGAACGGCGTGGCTCAGCAGGTAGGAGAGCCGCCGGCGCCAGCACCCCTCCACAACCCCCAACAGTAGACCGCGCTGCCAGCACTACCTAAGTTCACTGAATCCACATAACTTGCCGGCGTGTATGATGCAGTATCCCTACGACGCAGGAAGTTATGCAGCACACAGCATGCCAGCACTACTATATCTATAGATTCCAGTTTCATATTCAAAGGTGTATGAAATGTCGAGCCCCAGGCCTGGGGGTAGTCGGGTATCAGGCTCAGAGGGGTTTAACCGGGAATGTCACTGGTGGCGGTGTCTGAGCCCGTGGCCTGGGTGACACTTCAATAGGGGGATTATGTACAAGGGATGAGTTATTTGTCACGTGACGCCACCTGTAGTACCTGGTGATGGGTCACCAGCGCCACCACAGTCCTCCGGAGGGCAATGGTATTGCGGCAGGGATGGCAAAGCTCCCTACAGGTGGTGCTGTAAGCAAAGCAGTTAATGATCATGGTACAGAGACACAGAGACAAAGTCACTCTCCCAGGTACTTTACTGTAAACAGTCATCAGAATACAAGTCCACAGTTCAGCAAAAGTTCTTAAAGAAACGGGTAGCTCTACGGGTGGCTGCAAGTGGATGACAGACGGTATGGTGGTACCCTTGGTATGCCTTACTTGACGAACCCGTGTCCTTTCTTCCCCGTCTAGGATAAGTCTCTACCCAATTACTCCTTGAAGGTAGTCTTAGGACTCTCCTCCCTCGAAGTGAGGAAGCAGGCAGACCGCTCCGTCTGGCGGAGTGCTGCAGCCGATAAACAGACCACAGCAGCCGGTTGACGACTTCAGAGATGGACTCTGGCCATGTCCTCGGGTCCGGCGTTCCCGTGGTGGACTGGAGAGTTCCCTGGAGTATGGTCACTCACGCGTCAGGCACCCTGTGTCAGGATCCCCTTTCATCTTCCCTTAGGATCAGCCTGGAGCTGTCCTGTTAGACCTTCCGACTCGCTCCACACTCCTCCTCGACTTACTCCTCTTAACTTACTGACTCCTACTCCCTCTAGAGGTGACTATATCTCCCCCCAGGAGTAACCTCCCACCACTACTCTAGTGTGGGAGTGCAGAATTGGGTCCCACCCACCAGCCTAGTATCCACTTGCAGTTGGGGAAAATTACACTGCTTTTATGAGTATAATACCCCGGTGTGACGCCTGACCTCTGGGGCGCCACAGAAACAAGTGTAATCTATTGGCCTTGATCCCGAATGCATTTTCAACCACACGGCGAGCCTGGGATAGCCGGTAATTGAAAATGCGCTGCTCAGAAGTAACAGTCCTCTGGGAATGTGGCCGAAGTAGGTGAGCATGAAGTGGAAATGCTTCATCCCCCTCAAATGCAAAGTTGAGATAACCGGTTGTGTCATCATTTGAGGGCAAGTTTAGAGCACCTCTTCTCAGGTCTTGGCCAAAGGAGGTGTCTAAACACACCCACATCTGAGACACGGACGTTCATGCCAACATTCACGTAGAGGAACTCGTAGTGAGCATCCACAAGGGCCATGAGGACCACACTAAAATACCCTTTATAATTGTAATAAAAGGACCCGCTGTTGGGTGGTTGAGTGATCCTCACATGCTTACCAACCAATGCCCCACCGCAGTTTGGAAATTGCCAGTGAACAGCACAACCACTGGCAACGTGCATCCATTCTGTGGGGGTTGTTGGGAACCGCAAAAAGGATGGCACCAGGCACCTCAGGATGGCCTCACACGTCTCGGGTATAATGCGGCTCAGCAGTGGCCGCGACACAGCTGCAGAGTATTGCAGGTCCGTCATCGAGCGACCTGTTGCCAGGAACCTCAAAGTAACAGCCAACCTCTCCTCAGGTGACACAGCTCTAAGCATCACAGTATCCTCACGGGCTATCCATGGCTGAATGCGGTCCAATAGGAACTTGAAGGAGTCCTCGGACATACGGAGATAGTTCCTGAAGTCATGTGGACTCCTTTCATCCAGTTGATGGACCAGGCGCATGTGGCTCAGGTTGTCTCTTTGCAGAAGCCACTCCTGAGACCACACACGGTGTGGTCTACGAGCCTGCAATCTCTCAGCTCTCTCCTCCTGCCACAAGTCCTCATCCACCAAGGCAAGAGCCACGAGAAGCCTCTGTTCAGTATCCATGATGAGCAGATGAACCAACCCCTGGGGAACAAGAAAAAAACAATTGTAAGACCAAACAAACATGTAACAACTCACCAAAAACAAACAGTAACTACTTGCCTACACACATGCTACACATACATGCTCCGAAAACATGGCTCCAATGCTGTGCCCATCCCTCTCTCAAATAACTGCCATTCTGACAACATACAATAACTTTGTTTTCCCTACATACAGACACAAAGATTATCTGGACAACCAACATATTCCCCATTAACGACATCAACATCCCCAACATACATTTTCACTAATAACCAACACATATTGTAGTCCATCATGTGTACATATTACAACAGAAACTACAACAAAGCAAAGGATATGGCCCCTACATGTACATTTTTAGGGCACCCCACACAAAACCATATTCACACCACGTACCACATGCATGGGGTATGAACATAGCCATGTTAAGGATACATCACACACTGTGCAGGATTCACCATTACCAAACTACATCCCTGTTGAATGAAAAGATCGTCTGAAGAAACTCGCACAACTGGACAGCAACATTTTCTTTTTAACCAGATGCAAGAAAGAACATTTAATCCCCAAAGGACTAAGCTTAAAGAATCCTCTCCAGAATACCCACAATACTCATTACTCACAACACCTTTGCTACAGGACTTCGGAGAGACGACGGAATCACCTTATTCATGTTTCCTACAGCAACAAGAAAAAGATCCAGAGGGAAATACAAACTTTTTTTTTTGTCATAATTATGTTTATTAAGACATTTTCAAGAAACACAAGACAAGAAATGCAAGTAACATATCTTCAATTAACCAAAATCTTTCCATTGCGAGTCAGCTACCAAACTTCCAATTAGCTTCCTGCTATATTGCATTTCACATAACATAATATTTCAAATAAAGAGAGAGGTGAGGGTGGGGAGTATAGGAAGGGTTAGCAAGAGGGAGAAGAGGGGAGGTACCTGAGAGGAAGGGAAATTAGAAAAGGGTCAGGGTGGGGGGGGGGGGGGGGCGTAGTAGGGCAAGTTGTGAAGAAAGTTGTTAAGGTGGGCGGGTGGACTAACGAGGGGAGAGAGGGGAGAAATGGGCTCGATGTGTGAACACGGGCTAGTAAGGTGCGAGTGGGTTGGAGGGAGAGAAATAGTGGGTTGATGATGTGAAGGAAAGACAAAGAGGTCAGAGTACATTAGGCGTAGGTCCGCCAGGCCCTACCACAGGGGAGGGGGAACCGCCAGCGGATGTGTCGCCCAGCACTCCCAAGCAGCACGGGTATAGCGTTTGTGTCCAAGTTCCAAAGCCAAACTGTGCTCATATGTGAACATATTGTTCAATCTAGATGTGAGGTCACACATTGCTGGGGGGGATGTATTGTTCCATGCTGCTGCTACACAGTATCTAGCAGCTATCAATATGAAGGTGGCGAGGTGTCTCTGAACCGGGGCAAGTCCTCCACTCCAATGTGCAGGAGAGCCATCTGAGGCACAAGCGGAATAAAGGTGTCCATCAAGGACCTCAGAAGACCCTCCACTACCCGCCAGAATTGTGCGATTCGGGGGCAGTCCCACCACACATGATTCAACGTTGCCTTCTGTCCGCAGTTCCTCCAGCACATGGGGGTGGTTCCCCTACCGAAGGCCGCTATTCTTGTGGGGGGTAAAATACAAACTTTAAGGAGCACACTTACCAATAACATACAACATTTCTATACTTCACTGCAATCATACCTTATATACAACAAGAAGAAGCTGTACAGACTCCGACTGAAAGCAGGATTGTACTCAAACACCAGCCACGTTCCTCATAACAGCATGGAGCAGAACTGCCGAAAGGACACAGGTACTGTCAGCTGTGTTATTAATTTGTCATCTCACAAAACCACTCATCTAGAGCTCAGTGTGCTTTCTAGAGATCTCACATTTTGTCCCACAAAGTCCCTAGACAAAACTGAACTGTGTAGTGACATGGAGGAATATTTCAGGAGGTTGAGACTGAAGGAGTTCTTTGATGATAAAGAGAACTCGAGGCCTCTAAGGCCGGCTTCAGACTGCGTCGGAGATCCGATCCGTGCCTGTCCGCTTGAGGCAGACAGCCGCGGACCGGATCAGCACACAGGACTGGGGGGCTATTATGCCCTCCGATCCTGTGTACAGCCGCACGCAGTTCCCGATGCTGAAGTCAGGACCGCGGGCGCCGCGGTCCTGACCTGTCAGCGGCTGCAGCTGCGTGCGGCTGTACACAGGATCGGAGGGCATAATAGCCCCCCAGTCCTGTGTGCTGATCCGGTCCGCGGCTGTCTGCCTCAAGCGGACAGGCACGGATCGGATCTCCGACGCAGTCTGAAGCCGGCCTAAGCAGCCAAACACAAATGCAACAAAAGAACAAGAAAACCTCTGACTGGACACCTGACCCCGGCCGCAACACCTGTTTGGACCAATATATTCAGTCATTCAGACATTTGGTACAATCCACAATATTAGATAAAAAAAACTACAGAAATATCTAATATTACTGTGCAAGAGAGAAGGGCAATTTACAACCTGAAGAACAACAGGGAGGTCACTATTAAGTCTGCAGACAAAGGTGGGGCTATTGTTCTCCTGGATACAAAGGACTACGTCAAAGAAGCACACAGACAGCTGATGGATTTACAATACTACACCAAACTGGATGGGGACCCAACTCCAAAATATATGAGGGAGTTGAGAAGACTCATCAAATGTTTAGGTACGGATTCCACAAACCTTCTGGACTTAATTCCTGAGGATCCAAGGATGGGAGTTTTCTATCTGCTTCCCAAGATTCATAAACCAGGTACCCCAGGGAGACCCATCATCTCAGGGATGGGAACACTCACTGAAAGAATCTCTGGGTGGGTGGAAAATGTCCTTAAACCGCTGGTAAGGAGGACAGACAGCTATATACAGGACACAACGGACCTTCTAAATAAGCTCTCTACAATAGGTCCCCTCCCCGAGAGTATCATCTTAGCCACCATGGATGTGGAGTCCTTATATTCTAACATCCCACACGTAGATGGACTTACTGCCTGCCGACTGTTTCTTGAAGCCAATGGGATCCCTTCTGAATCAGTTCTAAAGCTCACCAGATTTATCCTCACCGACAACATTTTCTCTTTTGGTGAAGAACTGTATTTACAACGCACCGGAACTGCCATGGGAAGCAAAATGGCCCCCCAGTATGCCAAACTCTTCATGGCTAAACTGGAAAATGACTTTTTAGCCTCCCGCCCCATCAAACCCTTGGCGTACTTCCATTTGATTGATGACATCTTAATAATCTGGACTGAGACTGAACATGAACTTCTAAAATTCCATGACAATTTCAAGAAATTTCATCCCAGCATAAACCTGACACTGGACCACTCAAAAACAGAAATCAACTTTCTGGATACCACCTTAAAAATGTTAAATGGTTAATTCCAGACATCGGTATATCGGAAACCGATTGACCATCCCACATACCTCAGATGGGACAGTTTCCACCCGAAACACATCAAAAAGTCCATTGTCTACAGCCAGGCCCTCAGATATATAATAAACACAAAAAGTACTGTGTATATTGACTGAGATCAATAGCGAAAGTCAATTTTCGTAAAAGAATGACAATTTTATTAGATACAAAAACATCAAGACAGTGCATATGAAAACATTAAAACACAAGTAAAAGATTGTGCAACCACAATCGTGTACAATACCACAGCAATGTAATACTCACTACAAGTCACAATGGACAGAAATAAACAGGCAGGAATTCATTAGTTTGTTATACAATAACCCAATCCCCATCGGGGCTCTTAGTCAGACACAGATTATGTTCAGCTGTGTGGGAAAACCCGCACTGATAGCAACAAAAAGTGATGAATACAAAAGGATTCAATGCACTATGTGTCAAACATGAATTCACCTTTATATCTCAAAGTATCTCAGTCCCCATTGGGGCTCTAACGCACTCACAGAATGGATTTGAGGAAATTCAGGTATAAAAAGATGGCGTAGCTCATACAAATTAGAGCAGGTAAACAACAGGTCAGAATTTAAAATAAAGTGAGGCTAGGCAGGCAAGTGGACAGCGGAGGAACCCTTATGGTTCAATAAGAATCCAATAACCAGGATTTGCATATGAAGGATAGATGTTCTGTAAAGCTGAAGTCCAAGAACAAATGCCAAACCTTAGCCTGGAAAATAAACTGACATCAAATTCCAGTCAGGAGGAATGCTGATTACCCGGGTGAGGCATTGCTGTGGAGCGGATTGCCCAGAACCCTACGCGTGTCGCCGTCACCAGGGCGGCTTCATCCAGGGGCAGGAGCGTGCTACACCACCAACAGTGTGGTGTTAAATATGCACTGAGCTGATTATAAGCGAGCGGCATCCGTGCTCGTAAAGCAGGAGGCGGAAATGACATGTCAAAGATGGGAATCCACCCCCGGAAGTGACATTCCGGGGAGGAGGGACTTTTTGTTTGTTTACTGGTTGCTAGGGGCCCCTTGCTCTATGCGCAAACGCGAGACCGGCCGGTCATTAAAATCCTAAGTTTGGGAGGCTCAGACACCGCTAGTGAGAGCGGAGTGGAGCTGTACGGTACGGCTTTAGAGAACAGAACATTGAGCTGAGCCATGTTCAAGAGGCCCGATTAGCGAAGGATAGAATTGAATTGCCTGAAGAAAGAAAACAGCAAAGGTTAAATCACATCATGCACAGAAAATCATTATATATATTTTGGAGGTGAAAAAAACCCCATAGAGCAGTGACTCACCGCGGCCGGCTGACTCCGGTTTAGACAGGCGATGCTTCCTTCCTCCTTGTCACGGGTGGACCGCGCCTGCCGGTAGTGGGGCCCGGTGCAGTGCAGATCAAAAGGGTTTTGAAGACGTCTAAACAGATTAAAAGGGGTTTTTAATTTATTCGTGACGCCACCTATGAGTAGTTTCGGTAAGGACTACCGACGCTGCGGAACCTCCGGGGGATGGACAGCAGCAAGATGTTACGCTCCCCACAGGCTGAGCGGTGATCCCCGGAGGCTGGAGCTGCTCAAGATGTTGTGCGGCAGCTGCGGTTACCTTCTAGTGCGGACGGACAGTTCATAAGGAAGCACAGACACAGAAAGTCTCTATAACGGGTCTTTACTGTAACCAGCAGGTAATACATGGTATACAGTGGTTACAGGTAGTGGACCGGGTGGACTCAGCAGTGATAGTGTCCCTCAGAGATCCGCAAGTGTTCCTCCATTCTACCTAATTGGTTGCCAGTGTCGCCCAGGAATACCAGGTCGGGTACGGGGAGGCTGCTTCAATGCCCTATCCATCTGTATACGTTGTGGATGCTTTGGGGAGCCTTTGATCCCTCGGTGGGTACACCGCTGGTTAGACGACTGGAAGTTGCTAGTGGTGGGGTGCTCCTGTGAAGCTGCTCCTCCACGCTTCTGGTTCGCGTAGCAGAGGTGAACTGCTGCCAGCTTCGGTACCAGTGAACCGGCTGTGAGTTGTGGGTACGGGAGTCTTTTGGGAACCCATGTGAATGATGCCCATTCCCGGTAGTTAAGGCCTCAGGTGGTGACACCCGACCGGTGACGGCCCGGGGGGCCGCACGGGGTGCGGAGCCCCCGCTCCTCCGAGTTCAAGTTGTTTCTCTCTTGACTCTGTTCTAGGTTCTCTCCAACTGTCCTAGACTCAGGTCTGTTCTACTACACTTCCCTAACACTCCACCCACCAGGACCTAGGATTGGCCCTCTGTTCTAGGTGATGCATGTTGGGTTGGATCTCAAAGTTAACTATGTCACTGCTGTGTCAGAGAATATTGCGGCTGCAATACTCTCTTGTGACGCACTCGTTGCGGGGCGCCACAGCAGGATAAAGGAAAATAGCAAGTCTCATCATGGGAAAAGAGCAGGATTAGCTTCCCAGTCCGACACAGACTCCTGGGGTGAAGACTTCTCATGGTTTCTTGGTCGCAGGTTCGCAATAGCAACGTTTTCATCCAGTTCTAATAAGTCAAGTCTTTTTGTAGGGGTTTAATACAGGAAGGAGAACAGTGGCTGGAGGACCTGATGGAGGAAAGGAATATGATGAACAAACACAAAAAGAGGTTGCTTTCTTTTATAATAGCTCTTGAATTGGAGTTCCTCATTTAGCCCGCCCGGGGTCATACTCCTCAGGTTAAAAATCCTTTTTTAGTAGCTCCCTAGAGATTTCACCTCCTCTTGTTAAATTGGTTACCCTGTCCACCAAGATTATTTTTGTTCCCTTCAGGGAGCAATTGTGTGCCTCAAGGAAGTGTCGTGCGACAGACGTGAGGGGTTTGTTTGCCTCCTTGTGTGCAGCAGCACAGGCAATATTCGAGAAATGGCCCTGGACACGTTTTCTGGCCTCCTGAGTTGTTTCCCCTACATAAAGTTTGAGAAAATAAATTGAGATTAATGTATCTGCCCCCTGGAGGGTTACATGAGATGAATGAGACGTCTGTACATGAGAAGAGGCGCCATCACCCTCCTGCCTGTGGTAGATTATTACCGGTGTGGAGCCACAACAAAGAGATATTCAAACTACGAGAGGAAACAGAATAATGACAATGGAGGCACGTTCCCCATATTGTAAGTTATAGTAGCTGTCATGTCTGGAACTACGATGGTTAGTTCTAGCCGAAGGGTTTAAAAGCAGGACTTTCGGTCCAGGAAGGTAATCGGACCATAGAGACCTAAAGTCTCTAGATGCCGTGTTCCTTTGATACAATCTGTCTAGATCTGTCTTCTATGTGTGAATTGTCATATGCTTGTAAAGCAGTGATTTATGAGTAAAACATTTCCCACATCCTGAACATGAATGCGGCTTCTCTCCTGTGTGAATTCTTTTATGGTAAAAAAGAGATGATTTCTGAGTAAAACATTTCCCACATTCTGAGCATGAATATGGCTTCTCTCCTGTGTGAATTCTCTCATGACTAACAAGAGATGATTTCTTAGTAAAATATTTCCCACATTCTGCACATGAATATGGCTTCTCTCCTGTGTGACTTCTCTCATGTGTAACAAGACTTGTTTCATGAGTAAAACATTTCCCACATTCTGCACATGAATATGGCTTCTCTCCTGTGTGAACTTTCTCATGTGTGACAAGATCTGATTTCTGAGCAAAACATTTCCCACATTCTGCACATGAATATGGCTTCTCTCCTGTGTGAATTCTCTCATGACTAACAAGAGATGATTTCTTAGTAAAATATTTCCCACATTCTGCACATGAATATGGCTTCTCTCCTGTGTGACTTCTCTCATGTGTAACAAGACTTGTTTTATGAGTAAAACATTTCCCACATTCTGCACATGAATATGGCTTCTCTCCTGTGTGAAGTCTCTCATGTGTAACAAGACTTGTTTTATGAGTAAAACATTTCCCACATTCTGCACATGTATATGGCTTTTCTCCTGTGTGAGTTCTTCTCATGACTAACAAGAGAAGATTTTTCAGTAAAACATTTCCCACATTCTGAACATGAATATGGCTTCTCTCCTGTGTGAATTCTCTCATGTGTAACAAGACTTGTTTTATGAGTAAAACATTTCCCACATTCTGCACATGAATATGGCTTCTCTCCTGTGTGAGTTCTCTCATGACTAACAAGAGAAGATTTTTCAGTAAAACATTTCCCACATTCTGAACATGAATATGGCTTCTCCCTGTGTGACTTCTCTCATGTGTAACAAGGCTTGGTTTATGAGTAAAACATTCCCCACATTGTGTACATGAATATGGCTTCTCTCCTGTGTGAATTCTCTCATGTGTAATAAGATGTGATTTGTATGCAAAACTGTTCCCACATTCTGGACATGAATACAGCTTCTCTCCTGTGTGAATTCTCTCATGGTAAACAAGAGATGATTTCTGACTAAAACATTCCCCACATTCTGTACATAAATATGGCTTCACTCCTGTGTGAATTCTCTCATGTGTAATAAGATTTGATTTGTGTGCAAAACTGTTCCCACATTCTGCACATGAATATGGCTTCTCTCCTGTGTGAATTCTCTCATGTTTAACAAGATCTGATTTCTGAGCAAAACACTTCCCACATTCTGAACATGAGTATGGCTTCTCTCCTGTGTGAATTGTCTCATGTCCAATAAGAAGTGATTTATGAGTAAAATATTTCCCACATTCTGAACATGAATATGGCTTCTCCCTGTGTGAATTCTCTCATGGTAAACAAGAGATGATTTCTGAATAAAACATTTCTCACATTCTGAACATGAATATGGCTTCTCTCCTGTGTGAATTCTCTCATGTGTAATAAGATTTCCTTTATGTGTAAAACATTTCCCACATTCTGCACATGAATATGGCTTCTCTCCTGTGTGAATTCTCTCATGTATAACAAGATGTGATTTATGTGTAAAACATTTCTCACATTCTGCACATGAATATGGCTTCTCTCCTGCGTGAATTTTCTCATGTGTAACAAAATGTGATTTCTTAGTAAAACATTTCCCACATTCTGAACATGAATATGGCGTATCCCTTTTAGGAGTTCTTTCATCTTTGTATCTTCTGTGGCTTTTATTTTGTTTTATAGTCTGTGATGAATCTGGAGATACTTCATTAAAATCACCAGATGATCGATTTCTGCTGTAAGCGGCTGGCGGTGAATCTGAGATGACGGCATGGCGTCTACTTGTATCTTGTGTGATGCTGCAATCAACTGCTTTGAATTCTAAAGACATTGGATGTCCCTCGGAGCTCCTGGTATAGTCCTCTGTCAAGAATAAAACTGATATTTTAATAATATAACCTTCAATATTATATATAAATAACAAAAAATATTACAAAAAAATAAAATCCTATATAAATTGCAAGGTATGTAGCAAAACTCTTATTAACTGACTAATGACTCATTTATTTTGGGTGAAGTTAGAATTAACATTAAATGTTTATTCCGGATCATTGTGTCGAGGCACAAACAATAGTAATATCTTCATCGATCTTATATTTTACAGAAACATAACCATTATCGTTATTGGCAGGACATCCTTCAGTGTAAATAGAGAATGTGCTGCCGACAATAATACAAAGAAATACACGAGAAGAGGGAACTATTCATCACCGATACATGAAAGTGAACAAGCAACTTCTGACATCAGGGGTCTCAGACGCGGCCATTTGTCTGCTTTATGGGCCCGCAGACACAGCAGACCCCTTGGCCCGGTCTATAGTGGTGCTGCCGCTCTGACTACTCTGCTTTACTTAAGATGCATGTTCAACACCGCCGCCAGCATTAAGCTCTGCTCAGCTTCAGCTACATCTAAAGCAACCGCTGGCAAATCAGACGCCAGCAGCTAATGTCAGCTACCAGCCTCTGATTGGTTAGCAGCTCCCATTGGTGTAGCTGTGAAGAGCTTGACTCTGGCAGCGGCGCAAACGTGCATCTGAAGTAAATCATTGACGTTGGCGGCACTATAAACCGGGCCACAATCACTAGATGGTATGCTGTGTCTGCGGACCACATGGGTGGTCCCCGGAGGAAAGGTGAGAACAATTGTGTGTGGGATGAAAAGCAGAACAATAGGGAAGCAAGATGGGGCATTACTGCAAGAAGGGGCATTACTGCAAGGGATATTACCACAAGAAGGGGCATTACTGCAAGGGATATTACCACAAGAAGGGGCATTACTGCAAGAAAGGGTATTACTACAAGAAGGGGCATTACTACAAGAAAGGGCATTACTATATAAAGGGGCATTACTGCAAGGAGTATTACTGCAAAAAGGGGCATTACTACAAGATGGGGCATTACTGCAAGAAGGGGCATTACTGCAAGGGATATTACTACAAGAAACGGTATTACTACAAGAAGGGGCATTACTGCTAGAAGGGGCATTACTATATAAAGGGACATTACTGCTAGGGGCATTACTACAAGAAGGGGTATTACTACAAGAAGGGGCATTACTGCTAGAAGGGGCATTACTATATAAAGGGGCATTACTGCAAGGGGTATTACTGCAAGAAGGGGCATTACTAAAAGAAGGGGCATTACTGCTAGAAGGGGCATTACTACATGAAGGGGCATTACTGAAAGAGGCATTATTGCTTGAAGGCGTATTACTGCAAGAAGGGGCATTACTGCTAGAAGGGGCATTACTGAAAGAGGCATTATTGCTTGAAGGGGTATTACTGCAAAATGGGATAATAAAGGAACATTACTACAAAATGGGGCATTACTGCAAGATGTTGGCAAAAATTACTATATGGTAATTGTAAGACAACAAGCAAAAAAAATTCAAAAAAGCAATCAAAAGGTGTATTGAAAATAAAAAATGGTATCACTAAAAATGTCACTTTGTCCTGCAAGGAATGCAACCCTCATATTCAATTTTATTCTATGTGCGGTCACATACCCAGCTGAGTTTGAGACCCCGTCCTCCATCATCACTCGGGGCTCGTTAGAGGCCGTTATCTGCCCTTGTATAAAGACCTGAGGTCGCACTTATGTGATACAACAGGGCGGTATTTCTATACCGCAACAAAACCTCAACATTGGCTACAAAATCAGCAGCATAATGTGCGATAACAGCACAAGCACATCATGGCTAGGGATGGGAGAACCCGAACTGTAACATATAGTTACATTCACATATAGACATGGACATACATGGACATATAGTGTTCGGTCACAAGGTCCCGAACACGTGTTTCCATGGGAAACCCGTGTTACAGTTCGGGCCAGTCCAGGTCCAGGGGCTGCAAAAAAAAAGAATAATATTAATAGCAAACATTATGATCATAAAGAGGTTAGGTGGGGGCACTACTGAATATTAAACAATGATTAGGATCTATCGCTACAAGCTTTAGGAGGCAGTGAATTAGAATAGAGAGAAAAGACTGCTTGCAATAAAGAGGGTGATCACTAAATAGTAAAGTATCAAACATATTTTATTAACAAAGAACACTCAAGTAGACAAACCAAATTAAAAACAAGTAAAAATGCTTTTCACAGAAAGCCTGCAAAAGATCCCCCCTTCTAGCAGTAGATTGCATATATAGCACCTTTCAAGTAAATGCAATATTAATGATGATATCTGTTCACAAATATTTGTATTCAAGGTGCACAGTAGAGCGAGGTAAGTAGTGGGTGTAACCCCAGTAGGATAGAGGAATCTGTAGAAGAGCAGCACAGTTGGTATGTGCAAGTTGACAGAGATACATTGGCAGATGCCTGGTGTAGTGGCTGATTTGTAATTAGCAAGGGAAATGTGCGCAAAGCTGGCAACATAGAGGCTGGTGAATGTGCTGGTCAGACAGAACAGACCATTGCACGCCAATAATCAATTATAGAATAAGTGACCAGGTAGTGGCCTGCAGATAGTCAAGCCGTGCAAAACAGTGGCTACTTTATAGATAGCCTAAAAAGGATACTGTCATGGGGTCCTTGTCCGGTATCCCACAATCAACAGAGCGAGAGATGCGTGATCAGCCCAAGAACCTTTATTGCTGGAAAAACATGAAATTCCATAAATAACAATCCAGCAATATATTGTATGTCCAGGTAATCCAGGTTTGTCTCCATCCCTTGTGGAGCTGGTCTGAACTCAGCGTCTCGCACACGCAGACTCTCCCATGCCATCGGAGAGCTCACTTCAGCTTCAGTGCTCCACACAGACTGAATAAAAAGCTGTCCTTCCACAGAGACTCACATCTTACTTCTTATCCTCCCCCCAACTACCTCCCAATCATCAAACCCATTCTATTAAGCCTGTCCATGGGGGGTACAAACATCTACAGACAAAGGTCTTCAATTGTTCAACTCTTGGATTGTAAACAGTACACAGGAGGTGGGGGAAGGGGAGAATACACAGTATAGGAAAACACACTTGAAAAATGCAGTTACAACATAATCCACCATATCCACCATCACAGATACTGACATGGATAATGTATGCAGGATTGGCACAGTATGGGCAGGCAATATTGGCAGGCAAAGGTGCTGGTCAGGGGCTGACTGGGGATTCAATCTCTGGGTGGCAGATCTCCTATGACAGCCCTTAGGTGTGGGTCGGGGGGGGGGGGATGCTGTCAGAGATTATTGGTGTTCCAGGGGGGGGGGGGTTGGGGTGCTGTCAGAGATTTTTGGTGTTCCAGGGGGGTTACTGTCAGAGGTTTTTGGTGGTCCGGGGGGGGGGGATGGGTGCTGTCAGGCTATCGCCGGCCACTCACTGTGCTGTCTCTGCCGCAAGCCGCCGCGTCTCAACGCCAGCCACAAAGCGCCGCCGACCCATTTGTGTGAGGGGGCGGCCCTAGATGAGGGCTATACCACTAGCCCAGGGGGCACTTGCCCCCTGCAACCTGGGCCAGTCCGCCCCTGGTGCTGGTCATACAAATAATGCAGGCAATAACACACCAATTATCAGTGTGGTATGGCAGCTAGCCGTGGTCTGAATGGCTGGAATACATTGCACATGCAGAGGTCTGATGCAGTGTGAATGTTGACTGTGTCTTGTAGCAGTAGAAAGAGTTAATGCAAGTATGTGTGTGTATAAGTGAACACACCTCCTCTAGGGGTGTGGACATGGCTGATATCATGTGACTTCTGACTGGTTACAGGAGGTGATGTCAGTTCAGGTCCTTGAGGTTGAGATAGCAGGATTGTAGAGCACATGGGAAGAGAGCAGGCCTGCAGCCGAGGACTGACAAGAGGTCAGTGAAGGGAGTCTGAGAGCGCTCCATTAGGACATTTCTAAAGAAGTGAATCCAAACCTGTGCGTGAGGTAAGCGGACTGTATACCGTACACTATGTTCTTGTACAGCCAAAGGAAGGCTCCTATTTAATTTGCACTGTGCGGTTTATGGAATCTCTAAATAAACCAGACACACTTATTTCATAGAACAGACTGTTAATGTGTATTGTTTTGTGCTGCCAAGCGAGTATACTCCAACCCGATCCGTGATCTCTATATTACGACAGATATATGACAAGTAACCAGGTATGGGCCAGTTATCAGTCAGGTGCCGTGCAATATAGTATTGGCAAGCAAATGTACAGTCATGGCCAAAAGTTTTGAGAATGACACCAAAATGATATTTTCCCATGATCTGCTGCCCTCTGGTTTTTATTTGTGTTTGTCTGATGTTTCTATCACAGAAATATAATTGCAATCATATTATGATACCAAAAGGTTCTATTGACAGTTAGAATGAGTGAATGCAGTAAGTGAATATTTGCAGTGTTGCCCCTTCTTCTTCAGGACTCTGCAATTCTCCCTGGCTGCTCTCAATCATCTTCTGGAGCAAATCCTGACTGATAGCCGTCCATTCTTCCATTCTTCCATTGTTCCATTCTTCCATTCTTCCATTCTTGCATAATCAATGCTTGCATTTTGCCAGAATTTGTTGGTTTTTGTTTGTCCACCCGTCTCTTGATGATTGACCACAAGTTCTCAATGGGATTAAGATCTGGGGAGTTTCCAGGCCATGGACCCAAAATCTCCATGTTTTGTTCCCTGAGCCATTTAGTAATCACCTTTGCTTTATGGCAAGGTGCTCCATCATGCTGGAAAAGGCATTGTTGGGCGCCAAACTGCTCTTGGACGGTTGGGAGAAGTTGCTCTTGGAGGACATTCTGGTACCATTCTTTATTCATGGACTTTATTCATGGACTTCATGGACTTTATTCAAGACTGTGAGTGAGCCGATTCCCTTGGCTGAGGAGCAACCCCACACATGAATGGTTTCAGGATGCTTTACAGTTGGCATGAGACAAGACTGGTGGTAGCGCTCACCTCTTCTTCTCCGAATAAGCTGTTTTCCAGTTGTCCCAAACAATCGAAAAGGGGATTCATCAGAGAAAATGACTTTACCCCAGTCCTCAGCAGTCCACTCCCTGTACCTTTACCCCAGTCCTCAGCAGTCCACTCCCTGTACCTTTACCCCAGTCCTCAGCAGTCCACTCCCTGTACCTTTCCCCCAGTCCTCAGCAGTCCACTCCCTGTACCTTTCCCCCAGTCCTCAGCAGTCCACTCCCTGTACCTTTCCCCAGTCCTCAGCAGTCCACTCCCTGTACCTTTCCCCCAGTCCTCAGCAGTCCACTCCCTGTACCTTTCCCCCAGTCCTCAGCAGTCCACTCCCTGTACCTTTACCCAGTCCTCAGCAGTCCACTCCCTGTACCTTTCCCCCAGTCCTCAGCAGTCCACTCCCTGTACCTTTACCCCAGTCCTCAGCAGTCCACTCCCTGTACCTTTTCCCCAGTCCTCAGCAGTCCACTCCCTGTACCTTTCCCCCAGTCCTCAGCAGTCCACTCCCTGTACCTTTCCCCTAGTCCTCAGCAGTCCACTCCCTGTACCTTTACCCCAGTCCTCAGCAGTCCACTCCCTGTACCTTTTGCAGAATATCAGTTGGTCCCTGATGTTCTTTCTGGAGAGAAGTGGCTTCTTTGCTGCCCTCCTTGAAACCAGGCCTTACTCAAAGAGTCTCCACCTCACAGTGGGTGCAGAAGCACTCACACCAGGCTGCTGCCATTCCTGAGCAAGCTCCGCACTGCTGGTAGTCCGATCCCGCAGCTGAAACAGTTTTAAGATACGGTCCTGGCGCTTGTTGGTCTTTCTTGGGCGTCCTGGAGCCTTTTTGACACAATGGAAGCTCTCTCCTTGAAGTTCTTGATGATGCGATAGATTGTTGACTGAGGTGCAATCTTTCTAGCTGCGATACTCTTCCCTGTTAGGCCATTTTTGTGCAGTGCAATGATGGCTACATGTGTTTCTCTAGAGATAACCATGGTTAACTGAAGAGAAATAATGATACCAAGCACCAGCCTCCTTTTAAAGTTTCCAGTGGTGTCATTCTTACTTAATCATGACTGATTGTTCGCCAGCCCTGTCCTCATCATCACCCACACCTGTGTTAATGGAACAATCACTAAAACGATGTTAGCTGCTCCTTTTAAGGCAGGACTGCAATGATGTTGAAATGTGTTTTGGGGGTTAAAGTTTATTTTCTAGGCAAATATTGAATTTGCAAGTAATTGCTGTTAAGCTGATCACTCTTTATGACATTCTGGAGTATATGCAAATTGCCATTAGAAAAACTGAAGCAGTAGACTTTGTTAAAATGAATATTTGCATCATTCTCAAAACTTTTGGCCATGACTGTACTTGTCATACAAATAAGCACAGGCAAAAACACATCAATACACAGATATATGACAAGTAACCAGGTACGGGCCAGATATCAGCAAGATGCCTTGCAATACAGTAGCAATACAATAGCTAATTAAGGATTAGCCAAGGAGAGAGGGGAAATGTATGCAGAGCTGGCACAATGGAAGCTGGCAAGTGTGCTGGTCAGCCAAATCAGCACAGACAAATGCATACTAGTAAATTGGAAAAATAGCAACCAGGTAGTGACCAGGTAATGGCCAAAGCCGTGTAAACAGCTAGGGAGAGTATAGTTAGATAACTGCCAGTAGCTGCCAAAGAAGGTCAAATAGAAGGTTTTGGTGACGAAAAGGAGATTGCTCACCAGATGATCAAATACCTGCTGGGGTAAACACCGGAGGTGTAAGAGGGCAGGGAGACCCCCTCTCTGGTCGCGGTACGCCCAACGCATATCATTACCTACTAAGGTAGCTTCTTCAGGGGAGGCGTCAGTCTACTTGTTCGATCACTATTTGAGGGGCAATAATCAGTATAATAAGAATGTACAGCTGTGCACTTGGTTGTGTGAATACCGGAGATGCGTCACTTGCTCCCGGAAGTGTCATAGAGGCTTAGTCGTATAGACTGTCAGTGGCGCATTGCGCATGCGCGGGAGTACTCAGCTTCATTGTAGAGGCATAAGATGACAGACAAGGGAAATCTCATGTAACGCCCATTGTATCTGTTGGGGAGGGAAGGGGGAGTGTATATTGAGCGTGCATGTATTGTATATACTATAGGCTATATGGGGCAAATGATTAGATGACTGTGAGCGAGCTATATAGGGAGCAATAACAAAGCCTACCGAACTGACAGGGGTGCAAAGTGCTGCACCTAAACAACAAGTGTTTATATGTGGTCGATAGCTTTGATAAGGAACCACTGGGAAGGGGGGAGGAAAAGAGGAGGGGAGGGGCGGTTCTGGCCAGGTACTTGTAAGAAAAGAAAATAACAAGATTAGATAATAAGAATAACAGGAGAAAATAGGAAAAAGGACTAAGAAAGAACTTAGCATAAAGTAAATGAAAAAAAGACCGTCTTTATGAGAAGGCATACAGACTGGTGAGTTACTGACAATGAGGCTGAAGGCGCACTGGAGCAAGACTCGCGCGAGTGTAATGCGAGAAAAAAATCGCACTGCACTCGGACCTGTATCTTTAAATGATACAGGTCACATCAATGCCATTTTCACGCATTGTTCTTGTTTTGCAAGGGCAATGCGAGTGCAATCGCAGCATGCTGCGATTGCATGCGATTCCCTCGCGCAAGAGGCCATTAAAAGTATAAGGGTGTGAGTCAAACTCGCACCCACACAGCACACGGTGCGATACTCGCACCCGTGTTTAAAGTTCCCGCTGTGCCGGTACAGTAAAAATCATCTTGTACCGCTGTGACAGCAGCAGTACAAGATGTTTTGTAAAACCACTGTAACATAGAAAAATATTATAAATCCCTGGGTTAATTTAGATATTAACCCCATCAGCAGCCTCCGCGCGTCTTGTCTGCGCAGAGGCAGCCGATGCGGCACATAAACCGGTGCTGAAAGGGTTAATAGCATGCTTGTGTGATGGCACTGGTGTCCTCACTCCCTGCACACATGGTGTCATCACACCATGGGTCTGCAGGGGTTAATTCCAATGTGAGTTTGCTCACTTAGCTCCACCCACTATGGTCACATGATCGGGACATCACACAGGTCCTTTAGACATGCAAGTTAATAGTGAGTTAACTATTATCCTGCCAGACAGTCCCCCTCCTCCAAGCTTTAGTCTGATTGCCTCATTCACATTGCCTCATTCATAAGTGTATGAATGCTTTTTTTTCATCTTTAACATTACACTATGAGCTCAGACAGGGATGATTAGAGTAGTATTATAAAGCTACAGGTGATAGCTGGGGGGGCATAGACAGGTTCCCTTTAAAAAAAGGGCTTCCCTATATTTTTGTTTTCAGCTGGTTACAAATAGGCAGCTGGGGGTAGCCCGTACCTGCCTGCTGTACCTAGCTGGCATACAAAAATATGGCGAAGCCCACATCATTTTTTTTTTCAATAGTTCATTTAAAAAAAAAAAAAGAAAACACAAATACAATTAGGGACTGCATCTTTATTAGGCCCCTTTCACATCAGCGGTTTACTGATGTTTCCGTCAGATGTCGTCATAGGTGCCGGATCGGCCGCCTAACAGCCGCATTTGCGGCACCGATCCGACAAGCCCCATGTATTCTCTATGGAGCTTGTGGTCGGGTGCGGCAAGTGGCAGTTTCACCGAATCTGCAGGATCCGGCACTTGTGTTCGCGAAAAAAAAACCACATCTGCCGGAAACATCAGTAAATCACTGATGTGAAAGGGGCTTTAACGCCTCGACCCTCACCTCTGTGCTGAACATTCTTGGCTCTGCTTTATCAGCGACCAAGGGGACGAACAAAACTTCTATCCCCATGGTCCATGAAGGAGAGCCCACAGCGCTGCGGCATCATAAGGGGGGTAACTAAGGTCAACCGAGGACAGCTCAGGTCATGCCACATGAGCTGTCCTTGGGTGACTCCAGTGTCTCCCCGGCTACAATGCTGCATATCACACTCCTTACTCCACTTACGCACTGAGCTGAATCCTTCTCTGCTCCAGGTGTATCTGTGGCAACCGGACCCTGGAGTGCCACATTATGACATACAGCACTTATCACATTATCACCAGATATCATCTGTATTTATCTGAATGGATGAATCTACTGCTGAAAAAATTGAGAAAACACAAAACATAAAATTTCCAGGACAGAACTGTCCGGTGAATAAGGGGAACATGACTCTACCCTGCTTTATTTAGTGGTGACTTCTCACCTGGGCGGTTACCTGCTGAGCCGTCCTCTGTACACTGCTCATCACACTGCACAGCACTGCCTTCCTCCATTATATCTGCAGGACCGTCCTCTGTACACCGCTCATCACACTGCACAGCACCGCCTTCCTCCATTATATCTGCAGGAGAGTCCTCTGTACACCGCTCATCACCCCGCACAGCACGGCCTTCCTCCATTATATCTGCAGGACTGTCCTCTGTACACCGCTCATCACCTCGCACAGCACCGCCTTCCTCCATTATATCTGCAGGACCGTCCTCCGTACACCACTCATCATCCCGCACAGCACGGCCTTCCTCCATTATATCTGCAGGAACGACCTCCGTACACCGCTCATCATCCTGCACAGCACCGCCTTCCTCCATTATACCTGCAGGAGCGTCCTCTGTACTCCGCTCATCACCTCGCACAGCACCGCCTTCCTCCATTATACCTGCAGGAGCGTCCTCTGTACACCGCTCATCATCCCGCACAGCACTGCCTTCCTCCATTATATCTGCAGGACCGTCCTCTGTACACCGCTCATCACCTCGCACAGCACCGCCTTCCTCCATTATATCTGCAGGACCGTCCTCCGTACACCACTCATCACCCCGCACAGCACGGCCTTCCTCCATTATATCTGCAGGACCGTCCTCCGTACACCGCTCATCATCCTGCACAGCACCGCCTTCCTCCATTATACCTGCAGGAGCGTCCTCTGTACTCCGCTCATCACCTCGCACAGCACCGCCTTCCTCCATTATACCTGCAGGAGCGTCCTCTGTACACCGCTCATCATCCCGCACAGCACTGCCTTCCTCCATTATATCTGCAGGACCGTCCTCTGTACACCGCTCATCATCCCGCACAGCACGGCCTTCCTCCATTATATCTGCAGGAACGACCTCTGTACACTGCTCATCACCCCGCACAGCACCGCCTTCCTCCATTATATCTGCAGGAACGACCTCTGTACACCGCTCATCACCCCGCACAGCACCACCTTCCTCCATTATATCTGCAGGAGCGTCCTCTGAACACCGCTCATCACACTGCACAGCACCGCCTTCCTCCATTATACCTGCAGGAGCGTCCTCTGAACACCGCTCATCACACTGCACAGCACGGCCTTTCTCCATTATATCTGCAGGAGCGTCCTCTGTACACCGCTCATCACCCCGCACAGCACCGCCTTCCTCCATTATATCTGCTGGATCAATATTCTTCAGATCTTTACCTGGATTTCAGATCTGTGAAAGAAATAATAGAAAAGTCTCAGAAAGAAGGAAAAAGTCACGGAGGAAAAAAGGAAAAGTCATATGGAAAGTTCTACATGACCGGAGAAGAAGGGGAGTGTTGAGGATAGTGGACACACATTCAACTGATATCCGCCAGGGACGAGCTCTGCTCAATTACACCGATGGCAGCCGACGGCCAATCAAAGGCCAGCAGTTGATGTCAGGTTATAATGTCAGATGCCGGTCTCTGATTCGCTAGCAGCTGGGCATCAATATAACTGAGCTAGAAAGCTTGTCTCTGCGCTGCACTAGCAATAATTTATCAGTTGAATGTGCATGTAAGGACAGACGTTCAACAGAAAGAAAGCGCAGACGTTGGCGGCCCCTGGACTGGGACCACAATCGCCAATGTCTATGATGCCTGTGGCCTGCATGTAGCCAAAAAGAGTAGTGTCAGCCACCCCCCAAATCCCACCACAGACCTCCCCCCTGCATCATCCACCACACAAATCCCACCACAGACCTCCCCCCTGTATCATCCACCACACAAATCCCACCACAGACCTCCCCCCTGTATCATCCACCACACAAATCCCACCAAAGACACTCCCCACCATCATTTGCCCACCAAATCTCACCACAGACCTCCCCCCTGCATCATCCACCCCACAAATCCCACCAAAGACATCCCCCACCATCATTTGCCCACCAAATCTTACCACAGACCTTGCAGGCCCCATAACAGATAGTGCAGGGGCCAGGGACTGCGAGGATCAACCAAGGGTATCTAAATGACCTGCTGGTTGTGGACATGTGTGGCCTCAGGATTGGGCCAAGGGGCTTTAGAGGGAGGGCACAATTAAGGAGGGGTATAAGTGTTGAGTTACAGTGTTCTCTCTTATCTCCTGGGTCCAGCTTGGATGTCATCGTCACCCACCCTCCCTCCATATTGGTTCTGGTTAAAGAATATTTTGTCATAGCTGGCGTTTCTTTGGCCCTGTGTGGTGTCACATGCTCACTGCCCTGCGCAGTGACCGGCATGGAGGAATGCTTTTATTACAGGACCAAAATGGTGGTTTGTCATATAAAATGGTGTTAACTTAATAAAGCTGTGGCCATTTTGCAACTCTACAAGAGTGTGTGGTGTCAATTATTATTTTAGGTAAGTGATAAGATTTGGTGGAAAGTAAAGGTCATTTATGGGGAAAGTTGAACGAAGTGGTCCTTAAAGGCACCATCACGTCCTTCATCCGCTCTTCCTGCTTTTTAACGGCAAATCTAATCATGTGACCGGCGCCGCAGTGACGTCACCACTGCTGCGTCGGTCACGATTAGAAGCAGGAAGAGCGGAGGGAAGACGTGAGGGTGTCTAAAGAGAATCGTCGGAGTGTGAGAATGATCAATGGGTTATTACTTTATTGTGAGTGCCAGCATGGGGGTGATATACCAGTGATGGAGGGGCTATAAATCAGTGATGGAGGCTATATACCTATGAATGGGGCTGTATTCCTGTGATGGGGGCTGAATACCTGTGATGGGGCCTATATACCTGTGATGGGGGCTATATACCTGTGATGGGGGCTGTATACCTGTGATGGGGGCAGTATACCTGTGATGTGGGCTGTATATCAGTGAGGGGGGCAGTATACCAGTGATGGGGGCTATATACCAGTGATGGGGGCTGTATACCAGTGATGGGAGCGATATACAGTGATGGAGGATATATATCAGTGATGGGGACTATACACCAATGATGGGGGACTATACCAATGATGAGGGGACTATATACCAATGATGGGGGCTATATACCAGTGATGGGGGCTGTATATTAGTGATGAGGGACTATATACCAGGATGGGGTTCTGATGCATTTCCCAACCTTAGGCGTATACTCGAGTCAATAAGTTTCCGCAGTTTATGGGGGAAAATTAGGGGCCTCGGCTTAAACTTGGGTCGGCTTATACTCGAGTATATACGGTAATCATATCCTGTCACAGGTACCAAATGAATCCCTTGTAAAAACCATGTGCTCTACCTCTCTGTATGAACGTCACTGAACAAAGACAATTTTCACACATCATGTGTTATTCAAAACATTTTCACAAAAGTCAAATCAATTATTTATACCGTGACCGTCCTACTATGTGGAGTCGAAGCCTCTCAAATGCCTCTGGACAAATCCAAATCGGTGTACCTACCAGTTCTGTTTCTAAATTCTCTATACACCCACCTTATTGGCAAACCAACACGTCCCCCTAACGGATTACAGTGGAATTCTTACTTTAATGTACCTTCTACCTGATGCCTGAACATGCCTGCGTTATGCAAGCGGGTTCCATGGGCGCTAACTCATAGGGGCCACAGGTGTCTCCTGCTGCAACTCCTGCAGCTCCGGGGTACACAGTACACTATCATCTCCCGACAGCCAATCACAGATATGCTTATAAAGCGAAGTCTGTGATTGGCTGACAGGAGATGAGGCACACATGTCACTGTGTGCAGTGATCTGGCAGGAGCAGGGGGCCACTGCACAGCTTCCCCCCTTATAGTGGATATGAGGGGGTTAATTGTCCTGCTCCTTCTCCCTCCCAGCCCCCTCCCTCTTATCATACCCACAGTGTGGATCTTCAGCATGGCACAGTCAGGCAGCAGAGCGGGTCAGTGTGAGCTGTCAGTGACTGCCGGCCCCCTCCCCTCTGCACTATGAAGACACGACCAGCGGCAGCAGTAACTGGTGAGGAAAGGGACCCGTTCAGGATAATCGTGCAGCACGTTGTCCCCAGCACTGTCCTGTCAGCTCTTACTCGGTTCTTCACTTTCACTAGTTCTTTGGAGTCCCCTCCTGCTCTGGCCACCAGTGCCTCTGCACCCATGATATGACCGCCTCTGGCTGGGGGCCCCTCAGAGGGTGGGGCCCTGGGCAAATGCCCAGTCGCCTTCCCCCCCCCTAATGCTGGCCCTGCCCAACACCCTGTCATGGCCAGCCCAATCTCCAGACCATGGTTATTCCACTAAATACTTCCTGAGTTAAAACATGAGTATTGTGGTTTCTAGATGAATATGAAGTTATTTTCTTTGCATTATTTCAGGTCTGATGTTTCTTTTTTATTATTTTGATGATTTCTCACTTGCTGCAAATAAATACAACATTTTTAGCTTTGAACTTCGGAGACATGTTGTCAGGAGTTTACAGAATAAAAGAACAATGGACATTTTACTCCAAATTATACCTAGAAAAAGAAAAATCTGAGAAATTGAAAATTGTGCAGTGGTATCTTAATTTTTGCCAGAGCTGTATATATGTATGTGTGTGGAGGCTCCAGCAGTGCCAGGTGCAGCCATTTATAATCTGCTCGTAATGTGGCGCCTCATATGTCCAGATACAGCGCCCCACATAGGACTACACACAGCCCCTCCACACAGCCCCCCCACACAGCCCCTCCACACAGCCCCTCCACACAGGGCACCACACAGGGCTCCACACAGCCCCCCCACACAGGGCTCCACACTGCCCCTCCACACAGGGCTCCACACAGCCCCTCCACACAGGGCACCACACAGCCCCTCCACACAGGGCACCACACAGCCCCTCCACACAGGGCTCCACACAGCCCCTCCACACAGGGCTCCACACAGCCCCTCCACACAGGACTCCACACAGCCCCTCCACACAGGGCTCCACACAGCCCCTCCACACAGGGCTCCACACAGCCCCTCCACACAGGGCTCCACACAGCCCCTCCACACAGGGCTCCACACAGCCCCTCCACACAGGGCTCCACACAGCCCCTCCACACAGGGCTCCACACAGCCCCTCCACACAGGACTCCACACAGCCCCTCCACACAGGGCACCACACAGCCCCTCCACACAGGGCTCCACAGCCCCTCCACACGGCACCAAACAGCCCTCCACACAGGGCTCCACACAGCCCCCCCACACACACAGGGCTCCACACAGCCCCTCCACACAGGGCTCCACACAGCCCCCCCCACACAGCCCCTCCACACAGGGCTCCACACAGCCCCCCACACACACAGGGCTCCACACAGCCCCTCCACACAGCCCTTCACACAGCCCCTCCACACAGGGCTCCACACAGCCCCCCCACACAGCCCCTCCACACAGGGCTCCACACAGCCCCTCCACACAGCCTCTCCACACAGCCCCTCCACACAGCGCCCCACACAGCCCCTCCACACAGGGCTCCACACAGCCCCTCCACACAGCCCCTCCACACAGCCCCCTCCACACAGTCCTCCACACAGCCCCCTCCACACAGCCCCCTCCACACAGCCCCCTCCACACAGGGTTTCACACAGGGCTCCATGCAGCCCCTCCACACAGGGCTCCGCACAGCCCCTCCACACAGCGCCCCACACAGCCCCTCCACACAGGGCTCCACACAGCCCCTCCACACAGCCCCTCCACACAGCCCCCTCCACACAGTCCTCCACACAGCCCCCTCCACACAGCCCCCTCCACACAGGGTTTCACACAGGGCTCCATTCAGCCCCTCCACACAGCCTCTCCAAACAGCTCCCCCAGGGCGTAACTACAACAGGTGCAGGGGTTGCGATCGCACCCGGGCCCTGCAGTCTAGGGGGGCCCCAAAAGTCCCTTTGGCCCATAGAAAAAGACTAGTACTATTAAAGATTTGCAATAACTGGGGGCCCCGTTGGAGCTTTCGCATCAGGGCCCTGGGGCCTGAAGTTACACTGGTGGCTCCCCCACACAGCCCCTCCACACAGCGCTACAGAGTCAAGTGTTACAACAGATGCCTTTCCACCGCTCTCCCCTCCCCACACAGAAAACCTGCCATGTGTATCGGGGTCCAAAGAAATCCCCCCACCTTAACCCTAGAACTGCCGCACTGCTGGATCTTACCAATCTCCACTGTGTCCTCTGCTTGTGATGTTATTCCCCGAGGACCCAGAAATATCCCCCAAACATTATACACCCCACATACAGAAATAGAGGAGGGACAGACTCATAATAAAGACCCCAATATGAAGATGTTCTGACCCCCCTCCTCATTACTCACAATCCCAGGAGCCGACAACACTGGAGATGGAGGCCGGAGCCTCACCTGGACGGCAGACAGCGGGGTCTTGCAGAGGGCTGGAGGACGGTAGACAGCGGGGTCCTGGAGAGGACTGGAGGACGGCAGACAGCGGGGTCCTGGAGAGGACTGGAGAACGGCAGACAGCCGGGTCAGGGAGAGGGCTGGAGGACGGCAGACAGCCGGGTCCGGGACAGGGCTGGAGGGCGGCAGACAGCCGGGTCCAGGACAGGGCTGGAGGAAGGCAGACAGCCGAGTCGGGGAGAGGACGGCAGACAGCCGGGTCTGGGAGAGGACGGCAGACAGCCAGGTCCGGGAGAGGATGGCAGACAGCTGGGTCCGGGAGAGGGCTGGAGGACGGCAGACAGCCGGGTCCCGGAGAGGACTGGAAAACGGCAGACAGCCGGGTCCTGGAGAGGACTGCTTATTGCTGGAGGACGGCAGACAATGGAAGGAGGCAGAATCCAGTCTACGAACTGATAGCTTCAGGGTCCGGAGAAGCTTCCAGCAGCTCGCAGGGGCTCCCCTTCCCCTCTTCCTCCTCTTCTTGATTGACTCCAGACAGCTGCACAGGACAGGGGACATATGGAGTTTCTTGCAGACACTGAGGATGATTATTATTATTTATATATAGAGCACCATTGATTCCATGGTCTGTACATGAGAAGGGGTTACATACAAACAAGTTAAAAATACAATGAACAAACTTACAGTGACAGACTGATACAGAGGGGAGAGAGGACCCTGCCCTTGTGGGCTTACATTCTACAGGGCAGTGGGGAGGGATACAGTAGGTTGGGTCTGCTTGGGTGGTGGTGGAGCACCGGGTCCAATTATGGTGGAGCGCTAGGTCCAATGGCGGTGGAGCGCCAGGTCCAGTGGTGGTGAGGTGGCACTGTGGTCATTGCAGGTTGTAGGCTGTTCTGAAGAGATGGGTTTTCAGGTTCCGACTTGAAGGTTCAGAGTGTAGGGGACAGTCGGACGTGTTGGGGTGCAGAGTACCAGAGAATGGGAGATTGTGGCACCCCACTGGTCAGGCGTCACAGTTGGGGTACTGCACCCATAAATGAGTGTGTGGATACCCCTGCCACATGGAGAATGCAAGGTGCATAGGAGGCTCTTACACCCAGCACTCCCACATTCGAGCCTAGGTGGAGTTAGTCCCTAGGGGGAGAATTAGGGGAGGAAGGAGGTAGAAAAACGAGGAGTTCTAGCTTGCCTCGAGGAAAGAAGGATCGTGGGTGCCCCGAGTGAGAAAAGGGAACTCTGAGGGAGAGGGCCTTGGAGAAGAATCAGGCAGCCCAAACGGGAAGGACGGGACCCTAGAGGGGAGCATCCACACTTCGGGGTAACCACAGTCCAATCCACGGAGAACCGGCTCCGAGGCTATGGTGCAGGGTGTCCATCCCCTGAGCTGTCAACATCAGAGGTCGTGGGTTAGTTTACCGGCCCCGACACCCTGTCATAAAAGGAGCAAGTCCACCAGGATAACCCACCAGGGTCGTGCCCTGTGAGAGCCCCTGTGAGAGAGTAGGAGAAGAAGGGATCCTCATAGTACCCTAACGGGCCTGGTATAAAGCGGGCTGTTCCAAGGCAGGACTAGCAGCAGGACACGGGTTAGATACAAGAAGGCATACCACGAGAGCCTCTGAAAGACTTTGCAATCTCCTATGACTACCCGACCGGCTGCCTAAGTAAAGACTGCACTGTCCCAGTAAAGTACCCGGGTAGAGTACAGAGCCTCTGTGTGTTTGTCCTGCCGCTGCACCACAAACTTTTACTTTCACAGATTGCCTCCTCATCACTGGAGCTTCCCCGCCCCGGAGGCCCAGCCTCACCTGCAGGAATCTGTTCCTTCCAAGCCGCAGTACCATCGCCCTCCGGAGGACTGAAGCGATGCTGGTGTCCAGTCACCAAAATCTGCAGGTGGCGTCACGTGACAATTTTCCCATCTACAAATTCCCCTTTTCAAAAGGCATAGTCCCCCAGGGCCACGGGTCTGGGCAGGCCACCAGTGACATCCCGAACCGATACAGAGGGCCCAGATACCGAGTTCCCATACAACCCTGGGCTGGACAGGATGCTCGGGCGAAGTCTTGCAGGCGGTTAGATGAGGAACGTACAAGTGTGGAGGAATGGAGGAGGTTTTGGGAGAATCGAAAATTACAAGTTGGATGATATCGGGAGATTAGTTCAGAGATATATGGGGGGGGGACAGATTGTGGACGGCTTTGTAAGTCAATGTTAGTAGTTTGAATTGGATACGCTGGGGAATTGGGAGCCAGTTTCAGTGGAGTGGTGGGTGCAGAAGCCGGATTGAAGGTCGTCAAAGAGAAAGTTGGATGAGAGGTGGGATGAGAGTACAGTGTGGACATGCTTTTTGAGAAGTTTGGAAGCGAACGGCAGCAGTGATGATGAGGGTGATAGTGCAGCTGTCTGGAGCCCTCAGGCCGAAGGGGGGTGGGGATAATGTCAGCTCTGTGCAGGGAGTGACAAATTAGGAGACAATGTAATATGGAGTCCATCATTGATTAGAAGTCACTAGCCCCCCAGTACTATAGAGAGAGGTCACCAGCCCCCACCTCCAGTACTATAGAGGGGTCACTAGCTCCCCAGTACGATAGAGAGGTCACCAGCCCCCCCAGTACTATAGACAGATCACCAGCCCCCCCATTACTATAGAGGTCACCAGCCCCCAGTACTATAGAGGTCACCAGCCCCCAGTACTATAGAGAGGTCACCAGCCCCCCAGTATTATAGAGAGGTCACTAGCCCCCCAGTACTATAGAGAGGTCACCAGCCAAGTACTATAGACAGATCACGAGCCCCCAGTACTATAGAGAGTTTACCAGCCCCCCAGTACTATAGAGAGAGATCACCAGCCCCCCAGTACTATAGAGAGGTCACCAGCCCTCCAGTACTATAGCTAGTGGTCACCAGTCCCCAGTACTATAGAGATAGGTCATCAGCCGCCCAGTACTATAGAGAAGTCACCAGCCCAGTACTATAGAGAGATCACCAGCACCCCAGTACTATAGAGAGGTTACCAGCTCCCCAGTACTATAGAGGTCGCCAGCCCCCCATACTATACAGAGAGGTCACCAGCCCCCTAGTACTATAGATAGAGGTCACCAGCCCCCTAGTATTATATAGAGAGGTCACCAGCTCCCCGTACTAGAGAGAGGTCACCAGCCCTCCAATACTATAGAGAGGTCACCAGCCCCCAACACTATAGAGGTCACCAGCCCCCTAGTACTATAGAGGGAGGCCGTCAGCCCCCCAGTACTACAGAGAGGTCACTAGCCCCCAGTACTATAGAAAGAGGTCACCAGCCTCCCCCAGCAGACAGCGGGGTGCTGGAGAGCAGGGCTGCCACTAGAAATTCCGGAGCCCCTCAATGGCAAAATTTTGGGGCCCCCCTAAGTCTCCACCCAGCCTCCACCCCAGCTCTGCCTCCACCCATGCTCCGCTCCCACCCAAGCATTATTTTTATAATATACATTGAGTCTACGTGGGCTGCATATACAATAGCTGTATACACAATACAGATGGCTGAAGGGTGTATACACAATGGAGACTTCTGCTGGCTATACATACAATAGAGAATACAAAATAGGGACTGCTGCTGACTATACACAACATCGACAATACACAATAGAGACTGCTGCAGGCTGTACACAATAGAGATGGCTGTGCGCCGTATAGACAATAGAGACTGCTGCAGGCTGTATAGACAATGGAGATGGCTGCAGGCCGTATACACAATAAAGATATCTGCGGGCCGTATATGCAATGAAGACGACTGCTGGCCGTACGCACATTGGAGACTGCCGGCCGTACACACATTACAGACTGACGGCCGTATGCACATTAGAGACTGCTGGCTGTACGCACATTGGAGACTGCCGGCCGTACGCACATTACAGACTGACGGCCATATGCACATTAGAGACTGCTGGCCATACGCACATTAGAGACATTAGAGTCTACTGGCTATATATCTTGTATACACAGCATTATACTGTATATACTGGTCCACACTATATACATACAGTAAATAGATACACTAATACAGCACTGTGTATACAGTCTAATGCTGTGTACAGACAGACACAGAGAAAGTACAAACAGACCGACACACACATACATACATCATACTCACCACCATCAGGAGCCCCCTCCTGGCTTCAGATCCTGATGGCGCCTGAGCTGTGCAAAGACTTCCAGTCTGTACTCTGCATGTCAGCCTATTGGGTGCATGCGCAGTACAAACCTGGTCGAGACCGACGTCACTGAAGATGTCAGTCTCAGCCAGGCCGGACACCTCTCTGCTTTGGTGGATAGCGGGCCCATTCTAGAGGTGAGGGGGCAGGGCCCAGAGGTGATTGGCAGGAAGGGGCCCGTAGAAGAGGTGAGGGGCGGGGCCCAGATGAGATCAAGGCCCCCCCCCTCTCACCTCTCCTCTGGGCCCCCTGTCCTGTCACTCACCGCTGGGCCCCTGACAGGTGTCACAGTAATGATGTCCTGTCGGCGGCCCTGAAAGTCAGTACAGGACCAAAGGGGAACCAGACCCTATACACTTCTCCTCAAATACACAATTCACCTCATTATGTGGACAAATCTCAGTATTAGCAGGAATAACAAGCGAGTATATATAACATCCTATATAATTCTCACTAGCAACAGAGCACAACTGTAATAAATCCTGTGCAGTGAGCTGGAATCTACACCGAGCCATACACTAACCATGTGTCCAATAGTGTCATCACAATCTATCCAGGGATTATCTGCTGGAATCAGGAGGATGATACAATGAAGTCACAGACATTGAGGTAAGAGAAACAAGTGCCCAGGTCAGAAAGAGGAGGAGAGACAAGGAGGAAGGCAAACTTCACAGATCAATAGTAACAAAAAAAGCTCCCGAAGATTGCAAGGATAGCGAGAGGGATTACCCAATAATGCCCCAGTCACAGGAAGCCCCCTTACATATTTTTGTTATCTTCTTCCTGAGGGGTCTCCTCTATAGTACTGGGGAGCAGGGCTGCCAGTAGGAATTTCAGGGGCCCCTGACTGCCAACATTTTGGGGCCCCCTGAGACTCCACCCAGCCTCCACCCAGCTCCACCTTCACCCATGCTCCGCCTCCACTCATGCTCCGCCTCCACCCAAAATACATTATATTTATAGTGAAAAATTGGAACAGCACCAAAAATTGCCTCAATTTATGTGCAAAGCTTTCCCAACCAGCAAGCGAGATGGTTCCTTAGAATAGAGTAAAAAAAGGAAAAACAGCACAAACAAAATAGAAAAAAGTGGACTTTATTGCCCCATGTGGGGCCACGCATTTGGGCAATAAAGGCCACTTTTTTCTATATTTTTATGCTGTTTTTCCTTTTTTTACACTCTCTCTCTATTATATATTACACACACACACACACTTGAGACTGCTGAAGGCTAAATACACAATAGCTGTATATACAATAGAGATTGCTGCTGGCCGTACACAATAGAGAAAACACGATAGAGATGGCTGTGGGCCGTATAGACAATGGAGACGTCTGCTGGCTATACACACAGTAGAGAATACACAATAGAGACTGCTGCTGGCCGTATTCACAATGGAGAAGGCTCCTTGACCAATGCACAATGGAGACATCTGTGGGACAAATGCACAATGGAGACGGCTGCTGGACAAATGCACAATGGAGACGGCTGCGGGACAAATGCACAATGGAGACGGCTGCGAGACGTATGAAAATTAGTGACTGCTGAGAGACATATGCACTTTAGAGACTGCTGTGGCTGGTATGCACATTGGAGACTGTGCAGGACGTATACACAGAGACTGCTGGTCGTATGCAGAGACTGCCAGCTGTATATCTTGTATACACAGACAGCACTCTACTGTATATACAGGTCCACACTATATACATACAGTATATAGATACACAAATACAGCATGAAGTGTGGACCTGTACTGTATATAGAGTATACTGCTGCGTAGAGACTGACACACAGAGACAGAGAGACGGACAGAGAGAGAGACAGACAGAGACAAACATAGAGACAGAGACAGACAGAGAGACAGACAGGGACAAAAAAACAGAAAGAGAGACAGAGAGCCATACAAAGAGGGAGACAGACAGAGACAAACAGAGAAAGAGACAGACAGAGAGAGAGAGAGAGAGAGACAGAGAGACAGACAGACTGACAGAGAGACAGGCAGATGAGCATACTTACCACCAGTACCAGTAGTAACGGTGGCGGCAGCAGCAGCTCCATGCTGACTCCAGTTCCTTGCATCCTGCCGGTGCCCGCGTGACTTCTGGTTTGCGGGCTGCACCGCATCAGCAGTGATAGACAGAAGACAGGGACAGCTCAAGAGGTAAGGGGGCGTGGTCCAGTGGTGATTGAAAAGGGAGGGGGCCGTGCAGGGATTAAAGGGAACCTGTCACCAGGTTTTTGCCATTCTGTCTGAGAGCAGCATAATGTAGAAATAGAGACCCTGATTCCAGCGATGTGTCATTTACTGAGCTGCTTGCTGTCATTTTCATAAAATTAGTTTTCTCTATTGCAGATTTATCAGTCTGTGAATATGCCAGTCTACTTGGCAGCAGGCCAAGTAGACTGCTAATGATAATCTCCAGCTGATTAAACAGTGATTTTATCAAAACTACACTGAGTAGCCCAGTAAGTGACACATTGCTGGAATCAAGATCTCAGGTCCTATATTATGCTATTCTCAGATTAGGTTGCAAAAACCTGGTGACAGGTTCCCTTTAACCTAGCCTCTCTGCCGCTTGAGGCGAACAGCACTCCCACCTCCAATACTAAATTTTTTTAATTGGCAGAAATAAATCTGGTTAATACAGATTTATATCTATCCTGTAAAAATTAGAAAAATAGTGGACATTTCAATTAAAAGAAATAGAAAAAAGATATCCAAACACAAGGATGTCAGCGCCATCACATGCACATACAAGAACCACACAGGAGAATCCAGAACATGGATCATTAATGGAAATGGCACGCCTGGCACAAGCTACAGACCCACAATGATGGAGGAAGAGCTGTGATTCTGTAGACAAATACAGTCCTCCATCCTTATAGCACAGGAGGCAGCACTGATTGCCAACCTTATATCTCTGCCTGGCACTGACTAGTCAGACATGTCACCATGCAGCACCGTCCACACATCACATGCAACAACCTGCAGTCTGAGCAACAACCTGCAGTCTGAGCCGCCACTGCACTAGGCTGGTAAAATGGCACTTCTCCTCCAACGGACCACGCCCCATTCTCCTCAAATGCATAGACAGTCACAAGCATCACACACGGGTATGTCCGAAGCTAATAACAGGGGCCGTCCATTGGGTTGAGCAAAGAATGTGGGAGCGGGAAGGGGGACAAGCTCCACCAATCAACCGCTGCCTGGGAGAAACACGGCTGGATGCCGGTATGTACAAGGGCGGCACTGGATGTGGTGTGTAAGGTTGGTTTCACATTGCAATTTTTTCCTGTCCGTGGGGATCCTATTTTTTGCAGGACCCCATGGACAGGAAAGGACAGGATCGCATGTGTGCCTTCTGGTGCCATTTCTGTGTCCGGGTCCATGATTTTCACGGACCCGGACAAAGAAAGAGACGGGAGGAGGTAAGCGGGGCACTTTCACTTCCGCTATGTATCATACATTGCTGAAGAGAAATTAACTAAAAGAAGTGTTAAAAATAAAAAATATAATCTCCTCACCTCTCCGGCGTGTCCCCCGATGTGCGGTATCTATCAGGGCTTGACATGAGGACCTTGCGGGGCGGGGCTACCTGATCAGCTGATCGGTCACATGACCGGTTACTGCGGTCATGTGACTGATCAGCTGATTGGGTTGCCACGCAACACCAGGTCCTGCCCTAGAAGCTAGATGCCGCGCATCAAGGGACACGCCGGAGAGGGGAGAATATATATTTTTAACACTTCTTTTACTTAATTTCACTTCCGCAATGTATGTGTATACATTGCGGAAGTGACATTAAACAGGAAGATATCAGTTTCAGTGTTGAGCATGCTCAGTACACTAAAATCGGGTCCGAGAAACGATCCTGTGTTTTCCCGGACCTGTGCTCCATAGGCCCCCATGTTAAAGGCCGCGGATCATGTCGGATCCGATTGTGTCCCAATTTGGTCTGCTGTGTCCAAAATCAGAGCAGTCTCCAATTTTGGGTACAGCAAAAAATCGGACAGAATCGGATCTGACACAAATCTAATGGCAATAAGGCCAAATCCGATTACATCTTATGCCCATAGGGACACATGGGGGCCAAATCTGATCCGTGGCTGTCCATCTTACAACGCGAAAAAAACGCGATGTGAAAGCAGCCTTAGTTATGACCAATCAGTCCTGCAGCAGAGGCGCATGTGAAAGGGACAATGCATCCTGCACCAGGGACATTCAAAGAAATCATGGGGCCTCATAGCAAAAGTTCTAATCGGGGCCCCCCCCCAAAAAAAAAATATTTGGCCGGGTCACATAGATACATACATATTTCACTACTTTGCTTCCCTTACAAAGTAATTCCTCTCCTATTGAAGCCCCTAGAAACCTCTTTCATTGCGCCTATAAAATATTATGCCAACAGACGTTCCCCACAAACACTGTATGAATTCCTCCATGCGCATAGTAAGATGACGCTACTGCAAGTCCCTCAACTATACTGGCACAGTATGATCTACAACTGTGACCCTCACACAGCCCTCCATACAATATAATGGACCTACATACAGTATAATGGCCCTAAACCTCTTCACACTGTATAATGGCCCCAACACAGCCCTCAAATAGCTCTGCATAAAGTATAAAGGCTCCCTCCTACCCCTCCAGAGAGCAGAGTATAATTGGGTCCATATAGTCCTCTATATATTATAATACCTCATCCATAATTCTTCATATATTATAATACACCTCCCTAACCCCCTATATTATAATGAACTCCCATAGTCCTCCATATAGTATAGTGTACCCCATAGTCCATATAGTATAGTGCACCCCATAGTCCATATAGTATAAAGCACTCCCTTAGACCTCCATATAGTATAATGCACCCCCACAGTCCTAAATATAGTATAATGCATCCCATAGTCCTCCATATAGTGTAATGCACCCCCATAGTACTCCATATAGTATAATGCATCCCCCATAGCCTTCCTTATAGTATAATGCACCCCCATAGTCATTCATAAAGTATAGGGCACCCCCATAGTCCTCCATATAGAATATTGCACCCCCATAGTCCTCCTATATTATATTGCACATTACATAGTTTCGCACCAGTGTACTCAATGATTACATAAAAAAAGTAAATACCTCTCTTCTCACTGCTCCGTTCTGCAGATGGCAGACACCTCGTACTCTGCTCCGTACACCTCGTACACTCGGCGCAGATCCGTACACCTCGTACACTTGGCTCCGCTCCGTACACCTCGTACACACACGGCACCACTCCGTACACCTCATACACACGGCTCCACTCCGTACATATGGCTCTGCTCTGTACACCTCGTACACTCGGTTCCGCTCCGTACACCTCGTACACACGGCTCCGCTCCATACACCTTGTACACACAGGTCCTCTCCGTACACCTCGTACACTCTTGGCTCCACTAAGTACACCTCGTACACGCGCGGCTCTGCTCCGTACACCTCGTACACTCGGCTCCGCTCTGTACACCTAGTACACACTCAACTTTGTTCTGTACACCTCGTACACATTCAGCTGCGCTCTGTACACCTCGTACACATGACTCCGCACACCTCGTACACACGACTCCGCACACCTCGTACACACACAGCACCGCTCCGTACACCTCGTACACATGGCTCCGCACACCTTGTACATACGGTACCGCTCCATAAACCTCGTACACAGACAGCTCCGCTTCGTACACCTTGTACACTCACGGCTCCGCTCCATACACCTCGTACAAACTCGGCTCTGCTCCACACACCTCGTAGACGCGGCTACGCTCTGTACACCTCGTACACATGGCTCCGCTCCATACATCTCGTACACACGGCTCTGCTCCGTACACCTCGCACACATTCGGCTCCACTCCGTACACACGTAGCTCCGCTCCATACACCTCGTACACTTGGCTCTGCTCCATACACCTCGTAAACCCTCGGCTCCGCTCTGTACACCTCGTACACTCCGTACAGCTCCGTTCACCTCGTACACACTTGGCTCCGCTCTGTACACCTCGTACACACGTGTCTTTGCTAAGTACAGCTCGTACACTCGGCTCCGCTCCGTAAACCTTGTACACTCGGCACTGCTCCCGTACACCTTGTACACACTCGGCTCTGCTCCGTACACCTCATACACATGGTTCTGCACACCGCGTACCCTCGGCTCCGCTCTGTACACTTCGTACACACTCGGCACCGCTCCATACAGCACATACACATTCGGCTCCGCTCTGTACACCTCGTACACACTTGGCTCCGCTCCATACACCTCGTACACACTCACCTCCACTCTGTACACCTCGTACACACTTGGTTCCGCTCTGTACACCTCGAACACACGTGGCTCCGCTCTGTACACCTCTTCCACACTCGGCTCCGCTCTGTACACCTCTTACACACGGTTCCACACACCTCGTACACACGGCTCCACTCCATAAACCTCGTACACACACGGCTCCGCTCCGTACACCTCGTACACACTCAGCTCTGCTCCGTACACCTCGTACACACGGCTCCGCTCCGTACACCTCTTACACATGGCTCCGCTCGATTCACCTCGTACACATGGCTCGGCTACGTACACCTCGTACACACTAGGCTCCGCTCCGTACACCTCGTACACATGTGGCTCCGCTCCGTACACCTCATACACACGCGGTCCCACTCTATGCACCTCGTACACACGGCTCCACTCCATACACCTCGTACACTCTCGGCTCTGCTCCGTACGCCCCGTACACCCATGCCTCCTCTCTGTACACCTCACACACACGGCTCATCCACATGTATCAGTTCCATCTGTTTCATTGCTGCAACTGAAAGTAAAGTTCTTGTTGTAGTATGTTTGACAACTGGAGCAAATGTCTCATCATAATCTTCTCCATACTTTTGAGAATATCCTTTAGCTACGAGTCTTGCTCGGTATCTTTCAGTTGTGCCATCTATTTGGTATTTTACTTTAAAAACCATTTACATCCTATGGCTTTTCTTCCTTTTGGTAATTCTGTCAGTTTCTATGTATTTGAGTCATGCATGGATTTTGTTTCTGTTTCTGTTGCTTCTATCCATTTATTAGCTTCTTCTTCAGGAAGTTTAGATATGTCTTAACAAAAGGTAGGCTCCTAAATTATACTTGTGCTTGTCTTGTATGAGAGACATTTTGGTGGCTTACCTTTGCTTTCTCTCATTGAACGTCTTGCTTCTGTGTCTCTTTGTAGTTGTATTTCTTCACTTTCAGTGTTCTGTTTTTCATCAATTTCAACTACTTTCTCATCAGATTTTCCTTCAGTTATCTCATTACTGTCTTTCTCATTTTTCGTTTCAATTGAAATCATAGTGTCTTCATTTAAATCTTCAATGAATGTCACACTGTTACTCACCGTGACTCTGTCTGTTTTGGGATCTAGGATTCTGTATCCTTTGCAGTTTTCACTATATCCAACAAATATTCCTTCCATGGTTCTGTTTTGAAGTTTGGAACGTTTTTCTGTTGGAATAAATATGAAAACTTTACATCCAAAAAGTCTTAAATGACTGACACTTGGTTTCATACCGTGCCACAGTTCATATGGAGTTTTCTTCAGTTTTCTGAAAAAAAGTCTGTTTTGTAGATATGTAGCTGTCATTGCTGCCTCACCCCAATATTTCTCAAATACGCTGCCAACGCCCCACATGCCACAGTTCTAAATGCACACATTTCACGCCTGCTTGTGCTGGAAATGTTGCCTTTTAGGCTGGTGGAGACGGAAGCATTCCGCAACCTGATGGCGGCGGCCGTCCCATGTTACTCGGTCCCCAGCCGCCACTATTTTTCCCGGTGTGCCGTCCCCGCATTACATAAGCACGTGTCTCAAAACATCATACGTGCACTTAACAACACAGTTTCAGGTAAAGTCCACCTAACCACGGACACGTGGACAAGTGCTTGTGGGCAGGGCCGGTACATCTCTCTGACGACACACTGGGTTAATATTGTGGAAGCCGGGACCTAGTCCGACCTTGGGACGGAACACGTCCTTCCGACACCGAGGATTGCAAGCCCTAAGTCAGTCAGGGTTTCACCCACAGTGTACAGCTCTGGCACGTCATGCTCCTCCTCCTCCTCCTCCACTTCACCCTCCACACCAGTCCCAAGCTGGAAGCACTGCAGCACTGCCTCGGTTAAGCAGCAACAGGCTGTGTTGAAGCTAATATGCATAGGTGACAAACCCCACAACACTGAAGAGTTGTGGACAGCTCTGAAACAGCAGGCAGATCACTGGCTCACACCACTGAACCTACAGCCAGGCATGGTCGTCTGTGACAATGGCCGGAACCTGGTGCCGGCTCTGAGGTGAGGCGAGCTGACACATGTTCCATGCGTGGCCCATGTGCTCAACCTCGTGGTTCAGCGGTTTATTAAATCGTACCCGGAGCTGTCTGATCTGCTCATCAAAGTACGCCGCCTGTGTGCCCATTTCAGAAAGTCACCTACTGCTTCTGCCGGCCTTGCCGGCTTTCAGCGGCGTTTGCAGCTTCCGGCTCACAGACTGGTGTGTGATGTCCCCACGCGTTGGAATTCCACACTGCACATGTTGGTCAGGATTTGTGAGCAGAAGAGGGCAGTTGTTGAGTACCAGCATCAACTAGGCCGTCGGTATACGGTTCAAACTCCACACATAAGACCTCAGGAGTGGACATGGATGTCGGACATATGTACCGTCCTCCAAAACTTTGAGGACTCCACCAAGATGGTGAGCGGCGATAACGCCATCATTAGCGTCACCATCCCGCTTATCTGTCTTCTAAAACGCTCTCTGCTCAAAATCAATGACGATGCATTGCAGGCGGAGCAGGATGAGTTGCAGCAAGAAAACGTACTGGGTGATTACACACAGCCCAGCCTCATCTCATCCCAACGTGCATTGGAGGACTATGACGAGGAGGAGAAAGAAGAAATGGAGCTACGTTCATTTGGAATTGACGGTTGAGTGGGGATGGCCAGAGAACAGGGGAGAGGAGGAGGAGGATGAGGAGGAGGAGGTCAGCATGGCCAGTCATGCTGTTGGTGAGGACCCAGAAGTCTTGACTGTTAACAGTCTAGCGCACATGGCTGACTTTGTTACGCTGCCTGTGTCGTGACCCTCGTGTTATGAAGATCTTGGCGGACACTTATTACTGGTTGGTGACACTTTTAGACCCACGCTACAAAGAGAACTTTATTTCTCTTATTCCCGAAGCAGAGAGGTCTACAAAAATGCTGCAGTTCCAGAAGGCCATAGTGGCGGAATTATTAAAAAAATTCCCTTCTGAAAACGCTAGCGGCAGAGGTCACCATTCTGTGGACAACCAAGGTGTCCGGCACAGAGAGGCACAAGTACAATCCAGCAGAGGTAGGGGAACACTCTCAAAGATCTGGGACACTTTTCTCAGCACCTCCCGTACCACAGGCCCTGAGGTGCGGGGTAGTGTCACAAGGAATGCAAAGTTTGCAAAGATGCTGAGGTAGTACCTTGCTGATCATACTAAAGTGCTCCTAGACTCTTCTGTGCCTTACAGTTATTGGGTATCCAAGCTGGACACGTGGCAGGAATTGGCTCTCTACGCCTTGGAAGTCCTGGCGTGCCCTGCCGCTAGCGTTTTGTCTGAGCGTGTTTTTAGTGCCGCAGGTGGAATCATTACAGATAAACGCACCCGCCTGTCAACTGAAAATGCTGACAGGCTGACTTTAATCAAGATGAACAAGGGTTGGATTGGGCCTGACTTCACCACACCACCACCAAGTGATAGCGGAATTTAAATTTGGTGCCGGGAGATTCCCATGCACCTCCACACACCCACACATCGGTACAGACTTTATGTGTTTGGCTACTTGCTGTACTGCTCCTCCTTCTCCTCATCCGCCACCATCATATGATCAGTGCGACCGTGGTTCATGATGCCACAAAAGCATAATTTTTGGACATCATATTTATGATGATGATGCACCTAACCGTTGTAAAGTTAGGCATTAGTTTCATGTATACCTCACAGGGGTAAATGTTTTAGTCCATGCTTCCAGAATGGGCATTACAAGTACAGGAGACCCGCTCCTTTGTAATGGGAACAATTTTTCGAGGCTCTCCTCCATGTTTCATCCCAGGGGCATCGCAATGCCTCCCAATTTTTGGCTTCCCTGACTAGGGAAATAGTACAGCAGACTCACTTGCTTCAAATGGGCGCATTAGTTTATAAGTCCCTCATGCACGCCTCTATCCAGGGGCATCTTGGTGTCTCCAAATTATGGCTTCCCTGCCTAGGGCAATACTAAAAAAGACACACTGGCTTACAATGGGCCCCTTTTTTGAAAAAGCCCTCATGCACACCTCTATGCAGTGGCATCTTGGTGCCTCCAAACCTTTGGCTTCCCTGCCTAGGGCAATACTACAGCAGATACACTTGCTTCCAATGGCCACATTTTTTAAAAAGCCCTCATGCACGTCTCTATCCAGGGGCATCTTGGTGCCTCCCAATTTTTGTCTTCCCTGCCCTAGGGCAATGCTACAAAACACCCACTTCCTTATAATGGGCACATTATTTAAAGAGGCCTTCATGTACGTCTCTTCCCAGGGATATGGGAGGCCACACAATTAAAAAAAAAAAAATATTTGATATAATCCAAAAAACTAACATACACCAACTCCGTCTCACAAGTGGGGATGAGCCTTAATATTTTTTCCATGAAAATCCGTTTTGGTTTCATTTTGTAACATTTTCTTGACAGTCCGTAAAAGTGGCGTAATAGTCTGATAACATTGTTCACAGCAGTGACCTTGGGGTGTGAAATGCTTCCAGGGGTCTTCCCCATGCTCTTCCCATGTCATTTCAGCACTGTTCTGAGACTTTTGGGACATTTTTAGGGTTTTTCCATGCTGCCGGGGGTCATGTCAGAAAAATACTCGGGTCTCCCATAGGATAACATTGGGCTCGGTGCTCGGGCCGAGTACACGAGTATCTTGGGATGTTCGGCCCGAGCTTCCAGCACCCGAGCATTTTAGTACTCGCTCATCACTAGTTATGAAGCCTAATGGTATACCAAAATCTGCGTATTGCCTATATAATTGTGTTTTTCACTTTTTGTGTATTCTCTTTATGTTGTAATTTTAGTTGCTCTGCTTTCCATATGGTACAGTCTTTCTTTAAATGACCTTTTTTCTTACATCTGAAACATTCTCTTGTCTTATTATAGGGTTTTTAAATTCTGTAGCTTTAAGGGTACCTTTACACGCCGCTACTGGCGGGTGGCTACAACCGGATACATGCGAGAAATGTATCTTGCACCGGCTATTCACCCCGTGGTAGCGGCGTGTGAAGACGGTTGTAGCCACCCGCCAGTAGCGGCACCTGTTTCAGAGCACTGCCCTGAAACAGGTGGCTACCCAGGCGATTGTAGCGACCTGTATCGGCGTGTAAAGAAGCAACAGAAGGGATGTCTGTACCTGGTACGTAGCTGGGGCGTGACACAGGCTCCGGGTTACCGCGCCAGATCAGCGATCATTGGAGGAAGCTCCTGCATTACGATTGGTTGTCGCCGCACAGGGCGACATATTTAAGGAGCTGACCAGTCACACTACACAATTGCTCGAGCGTCATGTATTAATCAGCCTCCTGTGCTGGCTGCCCAATCATGATGTTCTTGCTTTGTCCTATCAGCGTACGGACGTCTCGTAATCAACAATTGTGGCACGCCTTTGTGCTGTCCCTGCTGCAGCAGGTCCGCCCATATTAGCTTGTTGTAGCGGTGTGTAAATGAGGTAAGATGAGCTACAGAAGGTGACTTGAGACACCCGGCGATGTATCCAGAGATAGATGTAACGTAGCGTAGCGCACCTTGTGGCGGCGTGTAAGGGTGGTGCGATTACCGTTTGTAACCGTTTGTGCGTGCTCGTGCACGTGAAGTAGCTGGTTGTATCCACCCGCCAGTAGCGGCGTGTAAAGGTACCCTAATGGTACCTTTACACGCCGCCACAACAGGATGGATACAACCCGCTACAGGCTACAAATGTAGCTTGTCGCGCCAATATCGCCCGTAGTAGCGGCGTCTGAAGACGGGACGACACAGCCGGCTACAGAGACATCTGTATCCGTGCACTGCCCATAAACAGATTGCTACATCGCCGATTGTAGCGAGCTGTCTCGGCGTGTAAAGAACCCACAGAAGGGAACTCTGGACACCCGGCGATGTAGCTGCAATGTAGCTAAGGCGTCACCCAGGCTCCGTGTTACCGCGCCCCATCTGCGATCATTGGAGGAAGCTCCTGCGTTGCGATTGGTTGTCGCCGCACAGGGCGGCATATTTAAGGAGCTGACGAGTCACACTACACAATTGCTCGAGCGTCAAGTATTAATCAGCCTCCTGCGATGCGTGGCCAATCATGGTATTATTGCTTTGTCCTATCAGCGTACGGACGTCTCGTAATCCACAATTGTAGCACACCTATGTGCTGTCCCTGCTGCACCAGGTATGCCCATAGTAGCTGTTTGTAGCGGTGTGTAAATGAGCTACAGATGGCTACTTGAGACACCCGGCGATGTATCTAGCTATAGATGTAGCGTCGCGTAGCGCACCTTGTGGCGGCGTGTAAAGAGGGTGCGTGGAGCGTTTGTAACCGTTTGGGCGTGCTCGTGCACGTGAAGTAGCAGTTGGTATCCATCCTGTTGTGGCGGCGTGTAAAGGTACCATAAGAGCGTTTCCACTGTCTTTTTCAGTAGAAGAATCATTTGTTTGTTCTTTTCTTCTCTGATATTCATCTATTAGTCTTGTTTTCACAAAATCTAATATAATGTCTGTTTCTGTTCTTGTCTTAAGGTACCGTTACACGGCATGATATCGGGCCCGATATCACAGAAATGTCATGGTTGAGCGACGTTGAAACGACATAGTAAGTCAGTTGTTGCTTGTAACAGCACGATACGACACCAACAAATCGTTTGGTCAGTGATCCCAGGTTTATGAACATGTTCCCAAATCAGCCGACTTCTGATCAACCAATCTGCTAGATCGCTGTGTGTGACACCACGATAACAATGCCGTTTTCAATTTCTGTGATCGTGAAACCAATCCCGTAGGCGTGCCTGGGCGTTGTGTTTCCGCTCCCCGTCTGCGCCGATTGGTGGTTCGTAGTGCGTTCCGACTGGATGTCCATGGCAAAGGCGCCATTTTGTAGCGAGATGGTTGAAAGGGCACATGCGCTAATGAAGTCGCCATCTTGCCAAACAAGGCTGACCAATGGTAACGCAATTGTGGCCACCAATCAGAGAGGTAGGGGCGAGGTAAAACACACTCTGGCATGCCTATCTCCCAGCCTCTGTCAAAAGTACGCCCACATTGAACTTGGGGTTGTGCTGTGTGACGCCGTGATAACGACCTCCAACATCGCTCGTTGAGTTGTTCAGCCGATGTCTGAATCGCAGGATCGTTGTTGTTCGGTCACGACATCTATACGTGTCACATCTCACCAGCGATGTTGAAACAATGTCGGAAACGACCGCGCTCCCGTGAAATCGTGCCGTGTAACGGTACCCTTAAGGGCATTTATCAAGGCTGTATACAAATCTGATAAACTGCACAATAATATAGCTGCTACATGACTTTCTTTGATGTCTTCAGCAATTGATCTTAGCTGTGGTATCACTTCCATCATTGAGATTATGTGCTTCTGCATGTCGTCATTTGCACTCAATCTCATACTGTATAGCTTACTTAATAAAAATAACTTGCGATTCAAGCTAGGTCTTTCATGTAGTTTCCTAAATGCTTCCCACATTCCTTTCGCTGTTTCTTCGTATCTTATGTGTATTAATTGAGCATCATCTACTAGTAAGCTAATGGTGGCTATAGCTTGTCTATTCTTCTTATCCCATATCTGATTATCTTGATTTGGTCTATCTGTAACGATTACTTCCCATAAATCGTCTTTAGCTAACAACATCTCTACTTTGAATTTTCATAACTTGATCATTTTGACTGTTCAGCTTAGTTACTGTTAGTTTCAGTTCCGTGCTACTCATCATCATTATATAGTCTTACTTGTTTTAGAGAGTTGTACTGAAGATATTCTCCTGCTTTTCTTCTTTCTTCTTCTTGCTGAGAGTTCCTGTATGTGACTCACCGTAGCCGGGGGTACACGTAGCGGGCGTTGCTTCTCCTCCGTCACGGAACCGCGCCTGCGGTAGTGTAGGCCCGGTGGTCCAGATCAATAGGGGAATGGCGGAACAGTAGGGGTGATTTGTCTTCGTGACGCCACCTGCGGGTGTTCTGGTAACCTTACCAGCGCTGTTCAGGTCTCCAGGGGGTGGTATACAGCGAGATGGAACGCTCCCCACAGGATGAGCGGGAATCCCCGGAGCCAGGAGCTGCGCAAGATGTTGTGAGGCAGCTGCGGGATGCTGCGCGCTGAATCCAGGAATAATGCACAACCACACAAAGTCTCTTTTCGGTACCTTTACTGGATGGTAGTCAGGTACACTCGGACCGGGATAGTGAAGTTGGCACTTATGGAGTTTCACAGCAAGCAGTGTTAGGCTTCCTTTCTCTACTTCTGGTGCTAAGGTCGGGTGGATATGGAATCCTTCCGGACCGGGCAGTTTGTTCGATAGAACGGATTTCACCTGGTTGTCAGCACTGAGGGCACTGTAAAAGGGTGATGATAATTCTGCCTTCTTCCCTGGGCTCTCGCTGGTAGGTGCGACAGGTGAACAGGGGGCTAGACTCCCTGTGTAGTATACTGGTTCTTCTGTGATGGCTCTGTAGCTTCCACAGCTTCGGTTCCAGTAACGGTGTTTAAGGAAAGAGTCTGATTAACTCTGTGTTCCTGAGAGGTGATCTCCTTCTTCCTCTTGTCCCAATTGCAGGGACTCCCACTGGCTAACAGGCTGGATGGGCCTAGTGTGTTCCTCATAGGGTGGAGGTTTCACACAGGCAGGCAGCTCTTGTAGCGTCTACCACACTCTGAAGTTTCTCCCTCCAAGACTCTATTTATAAGGGGAACTGGCTCAAGTGACCAGTGGTAGCTCCCCTAGAGGCTCGGGGTGAAACCAGGTGTTCTAAGGTGTTTGGTGTTTGTGGGTTTTGCTGTGCTGTTACTTACTCCATTGTGCCTAAGGATTTCTGTGGTGCCCAACAGGTGCCAGGGTGCCACATTCCCCCTTAGTTAACCTCAGTTCTCCCGGCTGAGCAAAAGGTTATTTTTACAACTTACCACTAAGCATTTTATAACATTCAATTTACAGAGTCTTAAAGAAAACACAAAAATCACTGAAAAGGAGTGAAAAATGTGGAAAGCAGTCCGTACGGCACTAGTCCATCTGCCGCAGGCTGGAAAAAGGTAAAGTTAGTGGTCACACAAGTACTGTGACAATTGTTCAAAGTTTATGAAGAGGGGAAAAGGTAAAGTCCAGGGATACACGGTAAACTTTATACATTCCCTACGGGTGTCTCTGCTTGGGAGGCCGGTACTAACCTTTCTATACCTTACCAGGCGCTTTCTGTCCCCAACTTAGTATACTTGGGACAGAGCCCAGTTCCTCCACCCTTCTGTACACTACTTTTTACAGGTTTTGAAAACTGGTTAATTATTTACAACACTTACAGGTTACATTTTCCACTACATTTTAAACCCATTCTCCAAGTTTGGTTGGGGCTTGGCCTAATGTACTACGTGTGGATCTGCGTAGTGTGGGTGTTTCCAAAGCTGTTTGTGTAGTGTACGAAGAGGTTGGTACTTCTCTATGTCTGCTTTGTGTAATACCATAGTAAGTGCGGAGTCTATCAACTGGACTGACCTCTGTAGGTAGTTGATTAGAAATGGCTTCTCTTACTGTGGGACTAGCAGGCTGACCGATTACAGGAATCTCTGGTTCCATGATAACAGGCTGCAATTCTTGCACTTGGACTTCTTCTTGTTGGACTTGTGGAATTGGATTTGGTTTAGGCTGATCTTCAACAGGTTGGTAGAAATGCATAACTGGTATAAGGAATGCTTCACCTATTTGTGGCCAATCAGCTGGTAAGTATCCAATTTCTGTAAGGACTAGATTTTCTTTGGTTTCTTCATCTTGAGTTACAGTAGGGTAACTGGTTGCTTGTGGGATTAACTGTGGCGGGCATTTCTTTAAATGATCCCTTGAGACAGTCGCAATAGTATTCCCATTGTCTTTGCTAATAACACAAGTTTTTGAGTTATCATAGTGTGACGGCATAACGGTATAGGGTACAGATTCCCAACTGTTATCCAGTTTGTTGGTTTTTCGCTTTCTTTTCAGCACTACATCACCTATAGCTAGCGGTTCAGCTGAGGCGTGCTTGTTAAAGTCTTTTTCTTGTTTGGTTCTACTGATTTCTAGGTTTCTTTCAACACTCTCTTGTACTTTTCTTGGCGTTGGTTGACCCAGTCTTCATCAGAAGAATCTTCTGTGGGTTCAACGATTCCCATCTGCAAATCAATAGGCAGTTTACCTGGTCTTGCTCTCATCAAGTAAGCAGGTGTGTAATTTGTCGAACTGACGGGTATGTGGTTGTAGATGTCCACGAGATCTGGAAGTTTCTCTGGCCATTGATTTCTCTCTTCAACTGGTAAGGTCTTGAGCATGTCAATGACTATGTGGTTCATCTTCTCACATAAACCGTTCGTCTGAGGATGATAAGGTGTTGTGCGGATTTTCTTGCACCCATACAGCCCTAAGAATTCTTGGAACAGAGCTGATTCGAAGGCTGGTCCTTGGTCAGTTAAGACCTGGTCTGGATACCCATGGGGGCGACAGAAGTAACTCTGGAACGCTTTGGCTGCTACCTCAGCAGTTAAATCCTTAACTGGAACGACTACCAGGAATCTTGAGTAGTGATCGACGATGGTGAGAGCGTAGGTGTACCCGGTTCGACTTGGGGTAAACTTCACGTGGTCGAGAGCAACTATTTCAAGAGGTTTGGTGGTAACAATTGGTTGCAGTGGAGCTTTCTGAGTTAGATGGTCTTTTCTTCGAAGGTGAAATGGTCCACAGTTTTTACACCATTTGTCAATTGAACCTCTCATTCCGACCCAGTAGAACCGATCCTTCAGGAGTCTCTCCAGCTTCTTCCATCCAAAGTGTCCTGCATCATCATGGTATGCTTCAAGGATCATTTGGATTTCAGTCTTGGGAACTACAATCTGCCAGATTAGTTCATGGGTTCTCGGATTGAGGTATCTTCTGCATAGTTTACCTTGGTAGACGAACAACCTTCCTTTCTCCTTCCACAGGCGTTTAGCAGTTGGTGAGGCATCAGAGTCCATATTGGCGTGTTCTTGAGTGATGAGATCCCTTACCAGGCTGACATCTGGGTCGTTGGCTTGAGCCTCCTTCCAGTCATGGTGAGGTAGCGGGTTCACGGTCCTCTCTACACGTGTCTGGTTTCTCTGATGACATGTTGCTGTACCTGAACGGTGGAAAGCAGGTAGTTCAATCTCCTCTAGGTCATCTATGTCTTCTCCCTCTTCAGGAAGATGAGGCATTCGGGACAGGGCATCAGCATTGCCGTTCTTGTGACCTGCCCGGTACTTTACAGTGAAGTCGTAGTTAGCGAGTCTTGCTACCCAACGCTGTTCTAGGGCTCCCAGCTTTGCAGTCTCTAAGTGTGTTAGAGGATTGTTGTCTGTGAAAGCTGTGAACGGGGCGGACGCCAGGTAATGTTTGAAACGCTCTGTGATCGCCCAGACCAGGGCCAGGAACTCCAGCTTGAAGGAGCTGTAGTTTTCCGGGTTCCTTTCTGTGGGACGGAGCTTTCTGCTGGCGTAGGCTATCACCTTCTCCTTGCCCTGCTGACGTTGAGATAGGACTGCTCCTAAACCTTCATTACTTGCATCAGTGTACAACAGAAACGGTAGATTGTAGTCAGGGTAGGCCAGGATCTCTTCTCCAGTTAAAGCATCTTTTAACGTTTTGAAGGATTTGTCCTGCTCTGGGCCCCAGTGGAACGGGGGTCCCCTGATCTTGCCGTTTTTAGATTGACCTACTAGGAGATCTTGCATGGGGGCAGCTATCTTGGTATAGCCTTTAATGAAGCGTCGGTAGTACCCGACCAGTCCTAGAAATTGACGTACCTCTTTGTGGTTGATTGGTGCTGGCCAGTCCTTGATGACGGTGACCTTATCCGGATCCGGTGCTACGCCTTCGGCACTGACCACATGTCCTAGGTATTGGACCTTGGGTTTCAGCAGGTGGCACTTGGACGGTTTCAGTTTCATCCCGTACTTGGACAGTGACTCGAACACTTCACTCAGGTGTTGGAGGTGATCTTCATAGGTCTGAGAGTAGACAATGACATCATCAAGGTATAACAAGACAGTCTCAAAGTTCTTGTGGCCCAAACAACACTCCATAAGTCTCTGAAATGTGCCTGGGGCATTGCACAAACCGAAGGGCATACTGTTGAACTCGCATAAGCCCATAGGAGTAGTGAAGGCTGTCTTCTCACGATCCTCCTCTGCAACGGCAACCTGCCAGTACCCACTAGTAAGATCTAATGTGGAGAAGTAATTGGCAGATTTGAGTGCAGCTAGTGACTCTTCTATGCGGGGCAATGGGTATGCATCCTTGTGTGTGACTTTGTTGATTTGCCTATAGTCTACGCACATCCTCATACTACCATCTTTCTTCTTAACCAGGACTAGTGGTGCTGCCCAGGGACTACAGCTATCCCTAATGACTCCTGCATTTTCATTGTCCTGAAGCATCTCTTTTGCTTTCTGGTAGTGAGTGGGTGGTATAGGCCTGTACCTTTCTTTGATAGGTGCATGGTTGTTTGTGGGGATATGGTGTTGTACCCCTTTAATCCTCCCAAAGTCAAGTGGGTGTTTGCTGAACACTTGCTCATACTCCGAACTACCCGGTATACCCCATTTTTCTGGTGAGAAGGTGTATTTTCAGTTCCTACACTGAGGTCTTGACACCATTTCTCTAACTGATCTTTGGAGTGAGGGGGTTCATCAGTGACTGTCTGGTTTGAGGATTTTACATCAATCACAGCATCATCTTTTACTTGGTACAATTTTGCTACAGTTGCATATCTTGGCAGTCTGACTTCGTCATCACCATAATTCAATATGCGTACGGGGACTCTCCCCTTTCTTACATCGACTAACCCTCTGGCTGTCAAGAGCGTAGGACTACTATCAGACATTACAGGTTCTACTACAGCTTGGTAGTCCTGCCCTCTGAGGCCTATGGCTGCTCGACACCAGATCATCATTTCACTTCTGGGTGGTACCACAATTGGAATGGGATCTGTGACTCTTACTCTGCCAATTTCACCATTTGACAAGGTTACCTGTTGTTGATACACCAGAGCTCTGATCTGCTTTTGGATAGCCCTCTTTTCTCTGGGTTTACCAGCTTCAGCACTCTGTTGGAGTAAAAACAACACTTCATCGAGGCATTTGATCATGACATTGGTACCCAATATGACATATGGATCCTTGTGGTTAGGCTTATCCTGGACCACTAAGATACCCTGGTTTTTCAACTGCACCCTCCCCACCTTTACTGTAGCTTCCCACTGTCCCTCTATGGTAACCGGAATACCATTAGTGGCTTCAAGGTTCATCTCAGGGTTAGGGGGTTCTAGCTTAACATCTGGCCAGAACTGCTTGTAAAGGGTACTGGGGATGGATGTCACCTGGGATCCAGTGTCTATCAAGGCGGAGATAGCGATGCCATCGATGACGATTGGTAAGTATGGACAGTCTCCCACATACTTGTGTTCCCAGCTGGACGTAGGGCCTGGACAGTCTACTCCTGGGGTTGGCCCTTCTCGCCCAGGGGTCGCTCGTTTAAAGGACGGGATTGTAGATTGCGTCCTCCTAAGTCGTTCTGCTGACTGTTGCGGCGTCTGTCAGGACTGCGGCGGTCTGCAGGTTTTCCTCGCGACGGCTGTGTCTTTCTCCTCATCCACGGGACGTCGTCTGGACTGTCGGCGAGTTGAATCTTGTCCGATGGCCTTGCATCTGTCTTGGGTCTTCTCCCAGCTTGTAGCTTGGCCACGTCTTTCATCAGCTGCTCGACATTAGCACACAGTTGATCAAACCGGTCAGGTGTTACAGTCTGTGCGCTGGACTGAATTGCAGGGACTGGAGATGCTGCTGCCGGCACGGAAGGGGTGTCAGTGAACTGCTGCTGCTGCGGTGAAGCGGGATCAGGTACTTCAGCGAGTCGCTGTCCCCAAACTGTTAAGTCTCTCAAGGTATCAAACTCTGCGCCTGGATTTTGTATGGACCACCAGCTTGCTTGCTTTCTATCCTCAGACAGTTTAAGGCCCACAATAAATTGTCCAATTAACGCTTTGTTCTCATCTCGAGCACTATCAGGATCGACTTGTTTTAACAGTCTGTATGCTTCTTGCAAGCGCAGTGAATAATCCAGGACACTTTCTTTGTGCCCCTTGGTTACAACGATAGAATGACAGTCTTAATCCAGCTTCCTTACCTCAGCGCCCAAACATACATCACGCTTCCATCTTTTTGTATTAATCCAGCTTCGGTATGGCACTCAAAGACCCGGGTTAATCTAGCGAATATCTGCTCCACAGATTCCTGAACTTCTACAGGCCAGCTGCGGCTCTGCAGTTCGGCTGCACCGGTTAACTGTCCCATAATAACTGAAGCTCTTTGCTTACCGGTCATCGGGTACATGTCCAGCGCCTGGCATATCTTCCTCTGGAAGTTCTCCAAGGTGCTGGGTACACCGCTGTACTTGGGTAACCAGGTCGCACTAGGAACGTAGGGTAGAGACATCGGCATAATCGGAGCGGGTTGCGGTAGCATACCGCCGACTGGTTGCTGTCCATCAAAAGGTATATTTTGGGTGCCGCTTGGTCTAGCGGGGGCACCGCGTGATCGGGAGCCGGGTTACTCATGGTCGCTCCCCCTTAGTTAAGCGTAGCCTTTCCCTCGGTTGCAAACGGAAGTGTCGGCCTCGCGGTGAGGAGTGAGGCACCACGGGAGTTTCCGGTTCCTGCTGCGTACGGAGGAAGTCGTCAGAGCGTGGGGGCGGGGCCAATCTTCGCGCCCTCTGCACAGTCACGCCCCTTCTTTTCCCGCCTTTTCGCGCAGCAATGGCGGACCAAATGTACAGTTCGGTATTTACAGTCAATAAATAGCACACAATACCCGTGATAACGGGCCTGCTCGTATCCTGTTCGTGACGCCAAATTCTGACTCACCGTAGCCGGGGGTACACGTAGCGGGCGTTGCTTCTCTTCCGTCACGGAACCGCGCCTGCGGTAGTGATGGCTCGGTGGTCCAGATCAATAGGGGAATGGCGGAACAGTAGGGGTGATTTGTCTTCGTGACGCCACCTGCGGGTGTTCTGGTAACCTTACCAGCGCTGTTCAGGTCTCCGGGGGGTGGTATACAGCGAGATGGAACGCTCCCCACAGGATGAGCGGGAATCCCCGGAGCCAGGAGCTGCGCAAGATGTTGTGAGGCAGCTGCGGGATGCTGCGCGCTGAATCCAGGAATAATGCACAACCACACCAAGTCTCTTTTCGGTACCTTTAGTGGATGGTAGTCAGGTACACTCGGACCGGGATAGTGAAGTTGGCACTTATGGAGTTTCACAGCAAGCAGTGTTAGGCTTCCTTTCTCTACTTCTGGTGCTAAGGTCGGGTGGATGTGGAATCCTTCCGGACCGGGCAGTTTGTTCGATAGAACGGATTTCACCTGGTTGTCAGCACTGAGGGCACTGTAAAAGGGTGATGATAATTCTACCTTCTTCCCTGGGCTCTCGCTGGTAGGTGCGACAGGTGAACAGGGGGCTAGACTCCCTGTGTAGTATACTGGTTCTTCTGTGATGGCTCTGTAGCTTCCACAGCTTCGGTTCCAGTAACCGGTGTTTAAGGAAAGAGTCTGATTAACTCTGTGTTCCTGAGAGGTGATCTCCTTCTTCCTCTTGTCCCAATTGCAGGGACTCCCACTGGCTAACAGGCTGGATGGGCCTAGTGTGTTCCTCATAGGGTGGAGGTTTCACACAGGCTGGCAGCTCTTGTAGCGTCTACCACACTCTGAAGTTTCTCCCTCCAAGACTCTATTTATAAGGGGAACTGGCTCAAGTGACCAGTGGTAGCTCCCCCTAGAGGCTCGGGGTGAAACCAGGTGTTCTAAGGTGTTGTTTGGTGTTTGTGGGTTTTGCTGTGCTGTTACTTACTCCATTGTGCCTAAGGATTTCTGTGGTGCCCAACAGGTGCCAGGGTGCCACATATGTCCTGTGCGTGTGGTGACTCTCTGTAATTATCTCCAGTGTGCAACAGTGACCAATCTCTATAGTTCTGGGGGGCTGGTGACCTCTCCTTATAGTACTGGGGGGCTGGTGACCTCTCTATAGCATTGGGGGGCTGGTGACCTCTCTCTATGGTACTGGGGGGCTGGTAATCTCTCTCTCTCTAGTACTGGGGGGCTTGTGACACCTCTCTATAGTACTGGGGGCCAGTGACCTTTCTCTATAATACTGGGGGCTGGTGACCTCTCTCTATAGTAATAGAGGGCTAGTGACACTTCTCTATAGTACTGGGGGGCTGGTGACCTCTCTATAGTACTGGGGGAGGGATGACCACTGTCTATAGTACTGGGATACTGGTGACCACTGTCTATATAGTACTGGGGGCTGTTGACCTCTCTATATAGTACTGGGGGGCTGGTGACCTTGCTCTATAGTACTGGGGGCAGATGACCTCTCTCTATAGTACTGGGGGGCTGGTAACCTCTCTATAGCACTTGGGGGGCTGGTGACTTCTCTATATAGTATAGTGTAATAGGAGCCAGCACTCACCTTCTCTAGTACTGGGGGGCTAGTGACCTCTCTCTACAGTATTATGGGGCTGGTGACACCTCTCTATAGTAATGGGGGGCTTGTGACACCTCTCTATAGTACTGTGGGCCAGTGACCTCTCTCTATAGTACTGGGGGGCTCGTGACCTCTCTCTATAGTACTGGAGGGCTGGTGACACTTCTCTATAGTACTGGGGGAATGGTGACCTCTCTATAGTACTGGGGGGCCTGATGATGTGGCACCCCAGAGGTCTGGCGTCACACTGGGGTATTGCACTCGTAAAAGTGGTGTAATTTTCCCCAACTGCAAGTGGATACTAGGCTGGTGGTTGGGACCCAATCCTGCACTCCCACACTAGAGTAGTGGTGGGAGGTTACCCCCGGGAGAGAGATATAGTGACCTCTAGAAGGAGTAGGAGTGAGTTAAGGAGTAGTGAGGAGTCGAGGAGGAGTGTGGAGCGAGTCGGAAGGTCTAACAGGACAGCTCCAAGCTGTTCTTGAGGGAAGATGAAAGGGGATCCTAAGAGAGGGTGCCTGATGCGTGAGTCTGGGCCCGAGAGAGAAAGCGAGAACCCCAGCGTGGTGCGTCCATACTCCAGGGAATTCTCCAGTCCACCACGGGAATGCTGGACCCGAGGACACGGCCAGAGTCCAGCTCTAAGGTCGTCAACCGTCTTCTGCGGTCTGTTCATCGACTGCAGCACTCTTCCAGACGGAGCGATCTGCCTGCTTTCACACTTCGAGGGAGGGGAGTCCCAAGACTACCTTCAAGGAGTAATTGGGTATAGACTTATCCTAGGGGCGGAAGAAAGGACACGGGTTCGTCAACTAAGGCATACCACCTGGCATCCACTTGCAACCACCCGTAGAGCTACCTGTTTCTTTAACAACTTGTGCTGAACTGTGGACATGCTGATGACTGTTTACAGTAAAGTACCCGGGAGAGTGACTTTGCCTCCGTGTCTTTGTACCATGATCATCAACCCTTTCACTTACAGCAACGCTGCTCCGGAGGACCAGCTCCACCTGTAGGGAGCTTTGCCATCCTTGCCGTAATACCATCGCCCTCCGGAGGACTGAGGCGGCGCTGGTGACCCCTCACCAGGTACTACAGGTGGCGTCACGTGACAAATAACTTTTATTCCTTGTACATAACCCCTATTTTGAAGTGTCACCCAGGCCACGGGCTCAGGCGCTGCCACCCGTGACATCTCCGTTAACCCCTTGGAGCATGATACCCGAGTACCCCCAGGCCTGGGGCTCGACAATGATCACTGTCTATAGTACTGGGGGGCTGGTGACCACTGTCTATATAGTACTGGGGGCTGTTGACCTCTCTATATAGTACTGGGGGGCTGGTGACCTCTCTCTATAGTACTGGAGGCAGATGACCTTTTTCTATAGTCCTGGGGGGCTGGTGACCTTTCTGTAGTACTGGGGCGCTGGTGACCTCTCTTTATAGTACTGGTAGGCTGGTGACCTCTCTCTATAGCACTGGGGGGGGGCTGGTGACCTCTCTCTATAGTACTGGGGGGCTGGTAATCTCTGTCTATAGTACTGGGGGGCTTGTGACACCTCTCTATAGTACTGGGGGCCAGTGACCTTTCCCTATAATACTGGGGGCTGGTGACCTCTCTCTATAGTACTGGGGGGATGGTGACCTTTCTCTATAGTACTGGGGGCTGGTAACTTCTCTCAATAGTATTGGGGGGCTGGTGACTCCTCTCTATATTACTGGGGGGCAAGTGATCTCGCTATAGTACTATGGGGCTGGTGACCTCTCTATAGTACTGGGGGCTGATGACCTCTCTCTATATAGTACTGGTGGGAGGCTGGTGACCTCTCTTTATAGTACTGGGGGGGCTGGTGACCTCTCTTTAGTACTGGGGGCAGGTGACCTTTCTCTATAGTTCTGGGGGGCCTGGTGACCTTTCTGTAGTACTGGGGGGCTGGTGACCTCTCTTTATAGTACTGGGGGGCTGGTGACCTCTCTCTATAGCACTGGGTGGGCTGGTGACCTCTCTCTATAGTACTGGGTGGGCTGGTGACCTCTCTCTATAGTACTGGAGGGCTGGTGACACCTCTCTATAGTACTGGGGGGCTTGTGACACCTCTCTATAGTACTGGGGGCCAGTGACCTTTCTCTATAATACTGGGGGCTGGTGACCTCTCTCTATAGTACTGGGGGATGGTGACCTTTCTCTATAGTACTGGAGGGCTGGTGACCACTCTCTATAGTACTGGAGGGTTGGTGACACTTCTCTATAGTACTGGGGGGCTGGTGACCTCTCTATAGTACTGGGGGGGAAGCTGATGACCACTGTCTATAGTACTGGGGGGCTGGTGACCACTGTCTATATAGTACTGGGGGCTGCTGACCTCTCTATATAGTACTGGGGGCTGGTGACCTCTCTCTATAGTACTGGGGGGCTGGTGACCTCTCTCTATAGTACTGGGGGCTGGTGATCTCACTATAGTCTATGGGGCTGGTGACCTCTCTATAGAGCTGGGGGCTGGTGACCACTCTATAGTACTGGGGGCTGCTGACCTCTCTCTATAGTACTGGAGGGCTGGTGGCCTCTCTCTATAGTACTGGGGGCTGGTGACCTCTCTCTATAGTACTGGAGGGCTGGTGGCCTCTCTCTATAGTACTGGGGGCTGGTGACCTCTCTATAGAGCTGGGGGCTGGTGACCACTCTATAGTACTGGGGGGCTGGTGACCTCTCTATAGTACGGGGGGCTGGTGACCTCTCTATAGTACTTGGGGACTGGTGACCTCTCTCTATAGTACTGGGGGACTGGTGACCTCTCTTTATAGTACTGGGGAGTTGTTGACCTCTCTATAGTACTGGGGGGGCTGGTGGCCTCTCTCTATAGTACTGGGGGATGGTGACTTCTCTCTACAGTACTGGGGGGCTGGTGACTTCTCTCTAGATTAGTGGGGGGCTGGTGACTTCTCTATAGTACTGGGGGGGCTGGTGGCCTCTCTCTATAGTAGTGGGGGGATGGTGACTTCTCTCTTTAGTACTGGGGGGCTTGTGACACCTGTCTATAGTACTGGGGGACTGGTATCCTCTCTATAGTACTGGGGGGCTGGTGACCTCTCTCTATAGTACTGGGGGATGGTGACCTCTTTCTATAGTACTGGGGGTCTGGTGACCTCTCAATATAGTACTGGGGGCTGGTAACCTCTCTATAGTACTGGGGGCTGGTGACCTCTCTCTATAGTACTGGGGGGCTGGTGGCCTCTCTCTATAGTACTGGGGGATGGTGACCTCTCTCTACAGTACTGGGTGGCTGGTGACCTCTCTCTACAGTACTGGGGGGCTGGTGACCTCTCTCTATAGTACTGGGGGATGGTGACCTCTTTCTATAGTACTGGGGGGCTGGTGACCTCTCAATATAGTACTGGGGGCTGGTAACCTCTCTATAGTACTGGGGGCTGGTGACCTCTCTCTATAGTACTGGGGGGCTGGTGGCCTCTCTCTATAGTACTGGGGGATGGTGACCTCTCTCTACAGTACTGGGTGGCTGGTGACCTCTCTCTACAGTACTGGGTGGCTGGTGACCTCTCTCTATAGTACTGGGGGCAGGTGACCTCTAGTCGAAGATGTTCTCCATATCACAGTATTTCCTGATTTCTCACTCCCTCCACAAACCTGACATTATCCCCAGCCCCCCAAACTCCCCCACCCCCATTCCCTCCCGACCACCACTTGAGGGCTTCAGGCAGCTGCACCATCACCCTCATCATCGTTAGTGTCTGACAGGAAACTCCATATGTCCCCTGTCCTGTGCAGCTGTCAGGAGTCAATCAAGAAGAGGAAGGTCCTACAAGCAGCTGGAAACCCCTCTGGGCTCTGGAGCTATCAGTGCATAGACTGGTTTCTGCCGACTTCAGTCACTGTCTGCTGTCCTCCAGTCCTCTCCAGGACCCCGCTGTCTGCTGTCCTCCAGTCCTCTCTAGGACCCCGCTGTCTGCTGTCCTCCAGTCCTCTCCAGGACCCCGCTGTCTGCTGTCCTCCAGTCCTCTCCAGGACCCCACTGTCTGCCGTCCTACAGTCCTGTCCAGGACCCCACTCTCTGCTGTCCTCCAATCCTCTCCAGGACCCCGCTGTCTGCCGTCCTCCAGTCCTCTCCAGGACCCCGCTGTCTGCTGTCCTCCAGTCCTCTCCAGGACCCCGCTGTCTGCCGTCCTACAGTCCTGTCCAGGACCCCACTCTCTGCTGTCCTCCAATCCTCTCCAGGACCCCGCTGTCTGCCGTCCTCCAGTCCTCTTCAGGACCCCGCTGTCTGCCGTCCTCCAGTCCTCTCCAGGACCCCGCTGTCTGCCGTCCTCCAGTCCTCTCCAGGACTCCGCTGACTGCTGTCCTCCAGTCCTCTCCAGGACCTTGCCGTCCAGGTGAGGCACCGGCCTTCATCTCCAGTGTTGTCGGCTCCTGGGATTGTGAGTAATGAGGAGTAGGGGGTCAGAACTTCTTCATATTGGGGTCTTTATTATGGATCTGTCCCTCCTCTATTTCTATATGTGGGGTGTATAGTATTTGGGGGATATTTATGGTCCTCAGTGTGTTAGGGGATTAGTAGGGTCCAGCGGTGCGGCAGCTCTAGGGTTAAGGTGGGGGAATTTCTCCAGACCCCCATACACATGGACAGGTGTTCTGCATTGAGGAGCGGAGAGCAGTGGGGTAATGTCTGCTAACTGTGACACTTGGCTGTGTGGAGAGCGCTGTGTGGAGAGCGCTGTGTGGAGGGGCTGTGTGGAGAGCGCTGTGTGGAGGGGCTGTGTGGAGCCCTGTGGAGGGGCTGTATGGAGGGGCTGTATGGAGGGCTGTATGGAGGGGCTGTATGGAGGGGCTGTATGGAGGGGCTGTATGGAGGGGCTGTGTGGAGGGGCTGTGTGGAGCCTTGTGTGGAGGGGCTGTGTGGAGCCTTGTGTGGAGGGGCTGTGTGGAGCCTTGTGTGGAGGGGCTGTGTGGAGCCCTGTGGAGGGGCTGTGTGGAGTCCTGTGTAGAGGGGCCGTGTGGAGCCCTGTGTGGAGGGCTGTGCGGGCCCTGTGTGGAGCCCTGTGTGGAGGGGCAGTGTGGAGCCCTGTGTGGAGGGGCTGTGTGGAGCCCTGTGTGGAGGGGCTGTGTGGAGCCCTGTGTGGAGGGGCTGTGTGGAGCCCTGTGTGGAGGGCTGTGTGGAGGGCTGTGTGGAGGAGCTGTGTGGAGCCCTGTGTGGGAGGGCTGTGTGGAGGGGCTGTGTGGAGCTCTGTGTGGGGGGGCTGTGTGGAGGGCCTATGTGGAGGGCCTGTGTGGAAAGGCTGTGTGGAGGGGCAGTATGGAGCCCTGTGTGGAGGGGCTGTGTGGAGCACTGTGTGGAGGTCCTGTGTGGAGCCCTGTGTGGAGGGGCTGTGTGGAGCACTGTGTGGAGGTCCTGTGTGGAGGTCCTGTGTGGAGGGCCTGTGTGGAGGGGCCTGTGTGGAGGGGCCTGTGTGGAGGTCCTGTGTGGAGGTCCTGTATGGAGGTCCTGTGTGGAGGGCCTGTGTGGAGCCCTGTGTGGAGGGCCTGTGGGGAGGGGCTGTGTGGAGGGGCTGTGTGGGGGGGGCAGTGTGGAGGAGCTGTGTGGAGCCCTGTGTGGAGGGGCTGTGTGGAGCCCTGTGTGGAGGGGCTGTGTGGAGCCCTGTGTGGAGAGGCTGTGTGGAGCCTTGTGTGGAGGGGCTGTGTGGAGAGCCCTGTGTGGAGCCCTGTGTGGAGGGGCTGTGTGGAGCCTTGTGTGGAGGGGCTGTGTGGAGCCTTGTGTGGAGGGGCTGTGTGGAGCCTTGTGTGGAGGGGCTGTGTGGAGCCTTGTGTGGAGGGGCTGTGTGGAGGGGCTGTGTGGAGTCCTGTGTGGAGTCCTGTGTGGAGTCCTGTGTGGAGCCCTGTGTGGAGCCCTGTGTGGAGGGGCTGTGTGGAGCCCTGTGTGGAGCCCTGTGTTGAGGGTTGTGTAGAGGGGCTGTGTGGAGCCCTGTGTGGAGGGGCTGTGTGGAGCCCTGTGTGGAGGGGCTGTGTGGAGCCCTGTGTGGAGGGGCTGTGTGGAGCCCTGTGTGGAGGGTCTGTGTGGAGCCCTATGTGGAGGAGCTGTGTGGAGCCCTATGTGGAGGGGCTGTGTGGAGCCCTTGTGGAGCCCTGTGTCGAGGGGGCTGTGTGGAGGGGCTGTGTGGACTGTGGAGCCCTGTGTGGAGGGGCTGTGTGGAGGGGCTGTGTGGAGCCCTGTGTGGAGGGGCTGTGTGGAGGGCTGTGTGGAGGGGCTGTGTGGGGGAGCTGTGTGGAGCCCTGTGTGGGGGGGCTGTGTGGAGCCCTGTGTGGAGGGGCTGTGTGGAGGGCTCAGCTTTGTGAGGGTCTGTGTCGAGCCCTATGTGGAGGGGCTGTGTGGAGGGGCTGTGTGGAGGTCCTGTGTGGAGGTCCTGTGTGGAGGTCCTGTGTGGAGGGCTGTGTGGAGGGGCTGTGTGGAGGGGATGTGTGGAGTCCTGTGTTGAGGGGCTGTGTGTGGGGGCAGTGTGGAGGAGCTGTGTGGAGCCCTGTGTGGAGGGGCTGTGTGGAGCCCTGTGTGGAGGGGCTGTGTGGAGCCCTGTGTGGAGGGGCTGTGTGGAGCCCTGTGTGGAGAGTCTGTGTGGAGCCTTGTGTGGAGGGGCTGTGTGGAGAGCCCTGTGTGGAGGGGCTGTGTGGAGGGGCTGTGTGGAGGGGCTGTGTGGAGGGGCTGTGTGGAGCCTTGTGTGGAGGGGCTGTGTGGAGCCCTGTGTGGTGGGGCTGTGTGGAGGGGCTGTGTGGAGCCCTGTGTGGAGGGGCTGTGTGGAGCCCTGTGTGGAGAGTCTGTGTGGAGCCTTGTGTGGAGGGGCTGTGTGGAGAGCCCTTGTGTGGAGGGGCTGTGTGGAGCCTTGTGTGGAGGGCTGTGTGGAGCCCTGTGTGGAGCCCTGTGTGGTGGGGCTGTGTGGAGGGACTGTGTGGAGGGGCTGTGTGGAGGGGCTGTGTGAAGGGGCTGTGTGGAGGGGCTGTGTGGAGCCCTGTGTGGAGGGGCTGTGTGGAGCCGTGTGTGTAGGGGCTCTGTGGAGTCCTGTGTGGAGGGGCTCTGTGGAGGGGCTCTGTGGAGTCCTGTGTGGAGTCCTGTGTGGAGTCCTGTGTGGAGTCCTGTGTGGAGTCCTGTGTGGAGTCCTGTGTGGAGCCCTGTGTGGAGGGCTGTGTGGAGGGCTGTGTGGAGCCCTGTGTGGAGGGGCTGTGTGGAGCGCTGTGTGGAGGGGCTGTGTGGAGCCCTGTGTAGAGGGGCTGTGTAGAGGGTTGTGTAGAGGGCTGTGTAGAGGGGCTGTGTGGAGCCCTGTGTGGAGGGTTGTGTAGAGGGGTGCGAAGTCCTGTCGATCTGTAGGGAGCCCTGTGTGGAGGGCGTGTGTGGAGGGCTGTGTGGAGGGCGCTGTGTGAAGCTGTGTGAGGATGGAGCTGATGTGGAGGGGAGCTGTGAGGGCTGTGGAGGGCTGTGTGGAGGGCTGTGTGGAGGGCCTGTGTGGAGGGGCCTGTGTGGAGGCCTGTGTGGAGCGCTGTGTGGAGGGCTGTGTGGAGGGCCTGTGTGGTGGAGCCCTGTGTGGAGGGGCTGTGTGAGCCCTGTGTGGAGCCCCTGTGTGGAGGGGCAGTGTGGAGCCCTGTGTGGAGGGCAGTGTGGAGCCCTGTGTGGAGGGCTGTGTGGAGCCCTGTGTGGGGGGGGCTGTGTGGAGCCCTGTTTAGAGCCCTGTGTGGAGGGGCTGTGTGGAGGGCTGTGTGACGCCCTGTGGAAGGGGCTGTGAGGAGCCCTGTTTGGAGGGGGCTGTGTGGAGGGACTGTGTGGAGGGATTGTGTGGAGGGGCCTGTGTGGAGGGGCCTGTGTGGAGCCCTGTTGAGGTGTGGAGGTGCAGTGTGGAGCCCTGTGTGGAGGGGGCTGTGTGGAGCCCTGTGTGGAGGGGGCTGTGTGGAGCCCTGTGTGGAGGGGGCAGTGTGGAGCCCTGTGTGGAGGGGGCAGTGTGGAGCCCTGTGTGGAGGGGGCAGTGTGGAGCCCTGTGTGGAGGGGGCTGTGTGGTGTCCTGTGTGGAGGGGCCTGTGTGGAGGGGCTGTGTGGAGGGACTGTGTGGAGACCAGTGTGGAGGGGGCTGTGTGGAGCCCTGTGTAGAGGGGCTGTGTGGAGCCCTGTGTAGAGGGGGCAGTGTGGAGCCCTGTGTAGAGGGGGCAGTGTGGAGCCCTGTGTGGAGGGGGCTGTGTGGAGCCCTGTGTGGAGGGCCTGTGTGGAGCCCTGTGTGGAGGGCCTGTGTGGAGCCCCTCTGTGGAGGGGCTGTGTGGAGGGGCTGTGTGGAGCCCTGTGTGGGGGGCTGTGTGGAGCCCTGTGTGGAGGGGGCTGTGTGGAGGGACTGTGTGGAGACCAGTGTGGAGGGACAGTGTGGAGCCCTGTGTGGTGGGGCTGTGTGGAGGGACTGTGTGGAGTGGGCCGTGTGGAGCCCTGTGTGGAGGGGGCTGTGTGGAGCCCTGTGTGGAGGGGGCTGTGTGGAGGGACTGTGTGGAGACCAGTGTGGAGGGACAGTGTGGAGCCCTGTGTGGTGGGGCTGTGTGGAGGGACTGTGTGGAGGGGGCAGTGTGGAGCCCTGTGTAGAGGGGGCAGTGTGGAGCCCTGTGTGGAGGGGGCAGTGTGGAGCCCTGTGTGGAGGGGGCAGTGTGGAGCCCTGTGTAGAGGGGCAGTGTGGAGCCCTGTGTGGAGGGGGCAGTGTGGAGCCCTGTGTGGAGGGGGCAGTGTGGAGCCCTGTGTGGAGGGGGCAGTGTGGAGCCCTGTGTGGAGGGGGCAGTGTGGAGCCCTGTGTGGAGGGGGCAGTGTGGAGCCCTGTGTGGAGGGGGCAGTGTGGAGCCCTGTGTGGAGGGGGCAGTGTGGAGCCCTGTGTGGAGGGGGCAGTGTGGAGCCCTGTGTGGAGGGGGCAGTGTGGAGCCCTGTGTGGAGGGGGCAGTGTGGAGCCCTGTGTGGAGGGGGCAGTGTGGAGCCCTGTGTGGAGGGGGCTGTGTGTGACCTCTGTGTGGAGGGGGCTGTGTGGACCTCTGTGTGGAGGGGCTGTGTGGATGACCTGTGTGGAGGGGTCTGTGTGGAGGGGTCTGTGTGGAGGGGTCTGTGTGGAGGGGGCTGTGTGGGGGGGCTCTGTGGAGGAGCTGTGTGGACTGGAGGGGCTGTGTGAAGGGCTGCGTGGAGAGTTGTGTGGAGCCCTAGATGCAGCACTGAATACAGCATGTCTGCTGCATTCAGGGAAGGGGTCCCCCATGTGTCTGTTTGCTGTGTACCCCGAGAAATACACTTTAGAAAGCTTAGAGATAAAAGTCAGGAGGGTGTTAACTTATCTCAGAGTTCTGCCTGTCACACGTCCTCCCCTCCTCCTGCCTCTTGTTCTGCCTTTGTGTTGTTCAGCAGACTCTGAAGAGGAGGGGGGCCACACACACAAGATGAGGAGGAACAACCAGAAGAGGAGGGGGGCCACACACACAAGAGGAGGAGGAATACACAGAAGAGGAGGGGGGCCACACACACAAGAGGAGGAGCAACACACAGAACAGGAGGGGGGCCACACACACAAGAGGAGGAGGAACACAGAAGAGGAGGGGGGCCACACACACAAGAGGAGGAGGAACACACAGAAGAGGAGGGTGGCCACACACACAAGAGGAGGAGGAACACACAGAAGAGGAGGGTGGCCACACACACAAGAGGAGGAGGAACACACAGAAGAGGAGGGGGGCCACACACACAAGAGGAGGAGGAACACACAGAAGAGGAGGGTGGCCACACACACAAGAGGAGGAGGAACACACAGAAAGAGGGGGGGCCACACACACAAGAGGAGGAGGAACACACAGAAGAGGAGGGGGGCCACACACACAAGAGGAGGAGGAACACAGAAGAGGAGGGGGGCCACACACACAAGAGGAGGAGGAACACAGAAGAGGAGGGGGCCACACACACAAGAGGAGGAGGAACACACAGAAGAGGAGGGTGGCCACACACACAAGAGGAGGAGGAACACACAGAAGAGGAGGGTGGCCACACACACAAGAGGAGGAGGAACACACAGAAGAGGAGGGGGGCCACACACACAAGAGGAGGAGGAACACACAGAAGAGGAGGGTGGCCACACACACAAGAGGAGGAGGAACACACAGAAGAGGAGGGGGGCCACACACACAAGAGGAGGAGGAACAGACAGAAGAGGAGGGGGCCACACACACAAGAGGAGGAGGAACACAGAAGAGGAGGGGGGCCACACACACAAGAGGAGGAGGAACACACAGAAGAGGAGGTGGAACACACAGGCTGAATAGAGAGGAGGGGAGGATGTGTGAGAAGCTGAGCTCCGAGATAAGTAAACTCCCTCCTGACTTTTCTCTAAGCTTTCTAAAGTGTATTTCTCAGGGTACACAGCACACAGACACATGGGGGACCCCTTCCCTGAATGCAGCAGACATGCTGTATTCAGTGCTGCATTTAGATTGCCATGCAGCAGGGGTGACAGGTCCTCTTTAAAGGGCCAAGCACTCCCTACTCATTGTAACTTAGACACTTAGACTCCATCTTTAATTATTTAAAAATCTTTTCCGTCCGACGTAGTCCCAAAACGCAATGTCCACACTGCTACAGTGCTCTGCATAGACACACGTCTATGCAGAGCGAGAACAGGCTGAGAACTGACTGTCACAGTCAGGGTTCACCTCAGGTCATAGCTCAGGCTATGACCTGGGGTGAAACCTGCTGACACAGCCTGAACTCTGCCGCCGGCCGGAGGAGATTGCCGAGCGCCGGCAGAGCAGTGAATAAACCGGAAGTTAATAACTTCCGGTTTATTCACTGCTCTGCCGACGTCGGCGGAGATTGCCGAGCGCTGCTTGGCAATCTCCGCCGACGTCGGCAGTCTTGGGACAGTGACAGCAGGGTTCACCCGCGGTCATAGCCACAGAGAAAATTTTTTATTTGAAATTAAAAAAAAAGCCATTAGGGACTCCATCTTTAATTAAAAAAATCCTCTTCCGTCCGACGTAGTCCAAAACGCGATGTCCTCTCTGCTACATCCCCTGTGCATAGATATAGATGTCTATGCACAGGGAATGAGCAGACTGAGAACAATCTCAGCTCTGCTACATCATGTCTGTGAGCAGGCGGGCTCTAGGACCCTGGAGCTGCACAGAGAAGACAGCTGGACTCGGCTCGCAATGTAACAGCAGTTATTTGCGAGTTTCCCTGCTATCACTGGCACAGTAGCCGAGTCTAATGCAAACAATGGCAATCCTAGTTTTGTCAGCGTTTCTGACAAAACTAGGATTGATATTGATTTGCATTGGACTCGTGCGAGTAATCACTGGGAAACTCGCAGAGTACCGAGTCCTGCGAGTCCCTTACTACTCGCCGAGTAACGAGTCCTAGCGAGTAGATTCGCCCATCCCTAATTTCATTGCCTTCATCGCTGACATCCAGCAAATGTTCCATTGTTTCCTTGTGAGAGAGAGAGACAGGAACTTCCTAAGATTCTTCTGGTACAGAGACAATGATCCTACTAAGGAAGTCGCAGAGTATCGCATGAGAGTACACATCTTTGGAAATAGTCCTTCACCTGCAGTCGTCATTTACGGACTCAAAAGATTAGCCCAAGAAGGAGAAACAGAGTATGGAGCGGATGTCAGACACTTCATAGAAAGAGACTTTTATGTTGATGACTGTCTGAAAGCCATGCCTTCAAATGAAACCGCCATCAGTCTTCTCAGGAGAGCCCAGGAAATGCTTGCCTGCTCAAACCTCAGGCTTCATAAAATAGCCTCAAACAGCCAAGAACTCATGGATGCATTCCCTTCTGAAGACTTATGTAGCAGCCTCAGAGACCTGGACTTGGGGTCAGACCCCGCACCAATGCAGTGTAGGCTCGGGCTTCTCTGGAATCTACGATCAGACACTTTCACCTTTCAAGTCAGCCAAGGAGAAAAGCCTTTTACTCGTAGAAGTGTTCTGTCTGCCATCAACAGTGTGTACGATCTCTACTAAGAGACTTGACTAGGGAAACTTCTGACTGGGATGCACCTCTGCCATCCGAGAAGAGAATCCAGTGGGAAGGATGGAAGAACTCGTTAGCAGCCCTTTCCAACCTGAACGTGCCAAGACCATACACTCAAGTACCGTTAACAGAAATACAAAGTCAAAAACTATACGTATTCGCAGATGTTTCTGTCAAAGCAATTGCCGCTGTTGCCTACCTTAAAACTGTAGACTACATATCAGAGCCACATTGGGTTTGTTATGGGGAAGGCCAAACTTGCACCACAACCAGAACACACGATACCCAGGTTAGAACTTTGTGCAGCAGTCCTAGCCGTTGAGATGGATATCGACCTGACACAGGTCAAGTTCTACTCAGACAGCAAAGTAGTCCTGGGATATATCCACAATCAGACCAGATGATTCTATGTTTATGTTAGTAACAGAGTGCTATGAATTAGGAGATCAGTTCATCCAAAACAGTCGCGCTACTGTGGAGCCCACTGGGATGGGGTACTCGGTACCGGACCGTGGGTTGCACTGGGGATGATCACGGCGGTCTTGGTCTGGACCATGTCCCGAGACCACAAGTAAAAAGTGGTATATTTACAGGGATTGTTGTCGTGACGCCACCCACGGCTTGTGGTCAATTGGGAGACCACCGCTGCTGCTTTGCTGTTGCCAGGAGGATGGATGGTGCTGCAGCTGGATGGATAAGCCCGCCGTGGGTTGGGCTGCTCCTGACAGGGTTTATAAACAGTTTATAATTCAGGAATCACACACGGGAGACTGAGGCAGGGTTCACCGGGTTTTACTAGCTGTTCTTTCACAGTTCACTGTACAGTTCATTTACACATATAACTCCGGACAATCACTGAACCCACTGCAGCCAGGTTACCTCTCTGAGACCCTTCACTCTCTGAAACCTTTCAGGCTTCCCTCTGTCCTGTTCTCCCCGTGGTCTGTATGGTGGCAACTCGGTCCCTTGTTTGGCTTCCCCCAATGTGTGGGCAGCAAGCCTGGGTCCTTGATGTTGCTGTGCCTCCAGCCCGTGTGTTGGGTGACCAGACCTGGAATCTGTGTCTCCCCGTCAGTATGTCCGTGTACTGGCAGGTAGCTACGGTCACCCAGAGCCGACCCTCTGGTCCCAGCCTAGCCTTGGGTGTCCGTATCTTGCAAGGGATCACCAGGCTCGTTCCTACCTGTGTAACTGCCTGGGTATGTCAGATGAGCCTGTCCTGCCAGCAGTCAATAATTAGTCTTCCCCCTTCCCGCGGCTCCCAGGTTATGGAGCGGGCTTTCTCTCCAGGGGACGGTGCCTCGCAGGATTCTGCGCCTGTGGGCAACCCAGGACCATCAGGGAAGTGTCACTCTGTCTCTGCTGTTCTTATCTTTTCAGTTCAGCACCCAATGGCCTACTCCAGTCTTTACTTCTTGGCTCACTCTGGCCTACTGGCTAACTCTTCCTGTTGTCCCCCTTTTTGTACCGGGTCTGTCACCTGACCTAGGTCCCCACCCACTGTGTCTGGCCCCACCACCCCTTGCCCGCCTAGAGTCCCGGGCTTCGGGTTAGGTTTTGTGTCCGTGGGTGTGTGTTTTGAAGGTATTTTGTGCGCAAACTATTTCCACCTGCCTGGCTGCAGTTCCCTCTTGTGGCCTCCTGGTCGCAGGGGCGCCACACTACTTATCCACAGAACAGAATCCTGCAGATCATGCAACCAGAGCAGTTAAAGCACGTGGAGTAGGATTCTGGCTAGGTGGGAGCAATGCCTAGTAGACCAACATCACAAAGCATTCACTGACCTCAGGGAGACCAGTCAAATAAAACACTGCAGGCCAGAATCCTACTCCACACTGATGAGGGGCAACACCCCGAAACAGCTGTCTGTGGATGGATACCTGGCCTTGGTATTCCCTTGTCATATCTCTAATCTTGCAAAAGAGCCGGATATTGACTTAAAGGGCCACTTAATATAGTGGTTATGGTGTTCTCCGCAAGGAGCCACCCCTTGGCTGGGTCCTTCCCTGGATGGATAACTGGCTGGTCCTGTGTTTGAGGCTCCTGACCGGGGCTCCACAGACTTTATTTGCATATTTATATTTCCCAGGGGGCAATGCACCTAGGAATTCACTGTGTTGTGCGCTTTAGCCAGCTGCCTGCAGTGTTTTCTTTGACTGGTCTCCCTGAGGTCAGTGAATGCTTTGTAATAGTAAACGTTGGGCAGTCATGTTCACCTGTATGACAATCAGAGCCGTCCACATAGAAGTCATGAGTCCCTTGACATGTCAAGCTTCATCAATGCTCCTAAGATGTTTTATCGCCATCAGCAGTCCTGTCAAGTAAATACGGTCGGTGCAGCAAAGGATTTGGGAATACCTTCAAATCTGGACTATAAAACTCTTGAGAGATTCCTCAGTGACCAAAGTTGCACATGGTCATTCAATCCACCTCACTCTTTGTATATGGGAGGATCTTGGGAACAGATGATTGGCCTAGTCTGAAGAATCCTCAACTCTACTCTCCATCAAGCAGGAGCAGCAAGGCTTACCCACGAAAGCCTAATCACCTTCATGGCAGAAGCCACAGCTATAATCAATGCAAGACCTTTAGTTCCAGTCCTTAACGACCCTGAGGAGCCCTTGTTATTGACTCCAGCTACCCTCCTTACCCAGAAAACAGGACCGTCCAGTGCCCCTCCAAGAGGATTAGATGCCAAGAACCTCTACAAGTACCAATGGAGACAGGTGCTGAGTCTTGCAAATACTTTCTGGGACAGGTGGCACAAACAATATCTGTTTACTCTGCAGCCACAGACAAAGTGGCAATCTACTAGACCCAATCTGAACATAGGTGACCTCGTTCTTGTGAAAGACTCCCAACTTCACCGGAACCAGTGACCACTTGGTCTAGTTACCGCGACATTCCCGAGCAAGGACAGTAATGTCCGCAAGGTTGAACTAAGAATGACTAAGGGGAATGAACCTAAGACATTTCTCAGACCGGTATCCGAACTGGTCCTACTGTTGCCCTCTGAAGAAAGGGATAGTGACATCCGGTGATGCCAGACGGGGAGTGTTTTGTCTCCGACATCCAATTCATTTCCATTTGTTTTGTTTTTTGCATAATGTTTGTTGTTAAGTAGTATAGCTGTTGAGATCTTAGTTATGCGACTTTAGTAAGTTAATAACCTTCATCAATTTGTAATGCTTAGCTCCCTCTAACGGTCAATGTCATGTTTGCAGTCTATTGTCATCTCTATATCTCATTCTCCACCCTCTTGCAATGCATTCTGGTAGCTCAGCCTCCATTTCCCTTTACTCTTGCTTCCAAGAAGAGACATCTCCATTACTGTTCCCATGCGATTGCATTGCCGGTATGTATTCATGCCTTCTGTAGTTGTTTTCTGCTCTAATTTTAGCCTACCTCAGTCAGTCGTAATCTAGATCAGGGTCTCAAACTCGGCCCGCCACGCTCCCCAGTGCGGCCCGGGGCACCATGAAAGAAAAATACATGCCCCGGGCCATTATACATGCAGCTGCCGCAGTACCGCTTTATTGTGACTACTGTGACAGGTACCGCCGGCTCAGCTCACACAAGCGCCTTCGCGCCTGTACATTCACGGAAGCAGGCGGCCGGTGGACCAATCAGAAGCCGCCTGTGACGTCACAGGCGGCTTCTGATTGGTCCGCCGGCCGCCTGCTTCCGTGAATGTACAGGCGCGAAGGCGCGAAGGCGCTTGTGTGAGCTGAGCCGGCGGTACCTGTCACAGTAGTCACAATAAAGCGGTACCGCGGCGGCTGCATGTGTAATGGCCCGGGGCATCAGGTGTGTATGAGTGAGTGTTAGCCCTGTGTGCTCTGGATAAGCGCACACTATGCAGCCTGTTGTATGAACTGGTTACTAGTGATGGGCAAATCCTAAATTACTCGGAATCGCTTGACTCTAGCGAGTCCGAGCACAGGACTCGCTACTCGTTGCGAGTCTAGTGAGTCCAATGTTAATGAATAGGGAAGTGAGTAATAGCGAGTAGTGTGAGATTTACAAATCGCAGATGTGTCTCGGAAGCTTCAGCCTGAAGCAATCCTAGTTTTGCCATTGATTTGCATTGGACTCGTTTACTTTGCAACTGTAATCGCTGGGAAACTCGCACAGATAAGAGTCCTGTCTGCTCAGTGTGCTGGCTGCCACAGCTCCAGGGTCCTAGAGCCTGCCTGCTGCCTGATGTAGCAGAGCTGAGATTGTTCTCAGTCTGCTCATTCCCTGTGCATAGACATCTATATCTATGCACAGGGATGTAGCAGAGAGGACATCGCGTTTTGGACTGCGTCGGACGGAAGAGGATTTTTTTAATTAAAGATGGAGTCCCTAATGGCTTTTTTTTTTTTTCTAATAAAAAATTTTCTCTGTGTTGTGTTTTTTTTAAAACAATTTAATAGAAATTCATGGCGGTCATGTCTAATATTGGCGTGACCGCCATAAATTTCGGGCTTAGGGCCAGCTGATAATACAAAGCTGGCCCTAACCTCTTTATTACCCAGCGTGCCACCGCCACCAGGGCCGCTGGAAGAGCGGGGTTCAGCGCCAGAGGATGGCGCTTCAATGAACGCGCCATCTTCTGGGGCGGCTGCTGGCTGCAATTTGCAGCGGGGGTGCCCAGAAAGCTTGGGCATCCCTGCGCTGGGGATTCCAGCCCCCAGCTGCTTAGCTGTACCTGGCTAGAAATAGAAATTGCGCGGAGCCCCACGCATTTTTTTTAAATTATTTCATGAAATTCTGAGACTCTGACTCTGAGACTCTGACTCTGAGACTCTGACTCTGAGACTCTGACTCTGGCTCTGAGGGTGAGACTCTGAATCTGAGACTCTGACTCTGACTCTGAGACTCTGACTCTGAGACTCTGACTCTGACTCTGAGACTCTGACTCTGAGACTCTGACTCTGAGACTCTGACTCTGGCTCTGAGGGTGAGACACTGAATCTGAGACTCTGACTCTGAGACTCTGACTCTGAGACTCTGACTCTGGCTCTGAGGGTGAGACTCTGAATCTGAGACTCTGACTCTGAGACTCTGACTCTGAGACTCTGACTCTGACTCTGAGACTCTGACTCTGAGACTCTGACTCTGGCTCTGAGGGTGAGACTCTGACTCTGAGACTCTGACTCTGAGACTCTGACTCTGAGACTCTGACTCTGAGACTCTGACTCTGACTCTGAGACTCTGACTCTGAGACTCTGACTCTGAGACTCTGACTCTGAGACTCTGACTCTGAGACTCTGAGACTCTGAGACTGAGACTCTGAGTCTGGCTCTGAGACTCTGACTCTGAGACTCTGACTCTGAGACTCTGACTCTGACTCTGAGACTCTGACTCTGACTCTGAGACTCTGACTCTGAGACTCTGACTCTGAGACTCTGACTCTGAGACTCTGACTCTGACTCTAAGACTCTGACTCTGAGACTCTGACTCTGAGACTCTGACTCTGAGACTCTGACTCTGAGACTCTGAGACTCTGACTCTGAGACTCTGAGACTCTGACTCTGAGACTCTGACTCTGAGACTCTGACTCTGAGACTCTGAGACTCTGACTCTGAGACTCTGACTCTGAGACTCTGACTCTGAAATTCATGAAATAATAAAAAAAAAATGCGTGGGGCTCCGCGCAATTTCTATGTCTAGCCAGGTACAGCTAAGCAGCTGGGGGCTGGAATCCACAGCGCAGGGATGCCCAAGCTTTCTGGGCACCCCCCGCTGCAAATTGCAGCCCGCAGCCGCCCCAGAAGATGGCGCGTTCATTGAAGCGCCATCCTTTGGCGCTGAACCCCGCTCTTCCAGCGGCCCTGGTGGCGGTGGCACGCTGGGTAATAAAGGGGTTAATACCAGCTTTGTTATACAAGCTGGTATTAAGCCCGAGATTCTTAATGTCAGGCCACGTTTGACCCGGCCACTAAGAATCTCCAATAAAGGGTTAAAAAAACACAGAGAAAATTTTTTATTTGAAATAAAAAAAAAAAGCCATTAGGGACTCCATCTTTAATTAAAAAAATCCTCTTCCGTCCGACGTAGTCCAAAACGCAATGTCCTCTCTGCTACATCCCCTGTGCATAGATATAGATGTCTATGCACAGGGAATGAGCAGACTGAGAACAATCTCAGCTCTGCTACATCATCTCTGTGAGCAGGCGGGCTCTAGGACCCTGGAGCTGCACAGAGAAGACAGCTGGACTCGGCTCGCAATGTAACAGCAGTTATTTGCGAGTTTCCCTGCTATCACTGGCACAGTAGCCGAGTCTAATGCAAACAATGGCAATCCTAGTTTTGTCAGCGTTTGCAATTGATTTGCATTGAACTCGTGCGAGTAAATGCTGGGAAACTCGCAGAGTACCGAGTCCTGCGAGTCCCTTACTACTCGCCGAGTAACGAGTCCTAGCGAGTAGATTCGCCCATCCCTAATGGTTACCACGATACACATCGGGTAACCAGGGACAGCGTCTGCTGAAAGCGGCCGCATACACGCACCTCTGCTTCTCTGTCAAAACCTAAGTATTTAGCGCAGAAGCGCTAAATACTGAGAGCGCAGGTGTGTGGACAAGCCCTATGTGAGTGTGTGTGTGAGCGAGAGAACAAAAAGAACAGAGACCAGGACATTATTACAAGATGACAAGGGAGGGAACATTACTAAAAGATTGGGACATTACTACAAGAGGAGGACCAGGATGGGAGACATTAATATAGGATGGGGACCAGGATGGGGACATTACTACAAGAAGGTGATCAGGATGGGGACATTAATATAGGATGGGGACCAGGATGGGGACATTAGTACAAGATGGAGACCAGAGTGGGGACATTACTACAAGAGGACCAGGATGGGGACATTACTACAAGAAGGTGATCAGGATGGGGACATTAGTACATGATGAGGACCAGTTTGGGGGACATTAATATAAAATGGGGACCAGTATGGGGACATTACTACAAGATGGAGACCAGAGTGGGGACATTAATATAGGATGGGGACCAGGATGGGACGTTACTACAAGATGGAGACCAGAGTGGGGACATTACTACAAGAGGACCAGGATGGGGACATTACTACAAGAAGGTGATCAGGATGGGGACATTAGTACATGATGAGGACCAGTTTGGGGGACATTAATATACAATGGGACCAGGATGGGGACATTACTACAAGATGGAGACCAGGATGAGGACATTACTACAAGAAGGGGACTAGGATGAGGACATTACTACAAGAAGGGGACCAGGATGGGGACATTACTACAAGATGGGGATCAGGATGGGGACATTACTACAAGATGGAGACCAGGATGAGGACATTACTACAAGATGAGGACCAGGATGGGGACATTACTACATGATGAGGACCAGGATGGGGACATTACTACAAGATGTAGACCAGGATGAGGACATTACTACAAGATGAGGACCAGGATGGGGACATTACTACAAGAAGGTGATCAGGATGGGGATATTACTACATGATGAGGACCAGTTTGGGGGACATTAATATACAATGGGGACCAGTATGGGGACATTACTACAAGATGGAGACCAGGGTGGGGACATTACTACAAGAAGATCAGAATTTGTACTTTACTAGATTGAGCAAAAAATTCTGGAATTGCTAAAATGTCACTTAGGGTACCGTTACACGTCGCAACATTGCATGCAATGTCACTGGCAATTTGCTGGTTGCAGTGAAATCATGAACACATTGTTCTATTTTCTTGCTGTGTACAAATGTAACAATGTGTCCATGATTTCACTGCAACCAGCAAATTGCCTGTGAAATTGCATGCAGTGTTGCGACGTGTAACGGTACCTTTAGTCCTACAAGCAATACGGCCCCCCGATATCAATTTTTTTCTACATGCGGCCCACCAACCCAACCAAGTTTGAGACCCCTGATCTAGATCATTTATTATTTTGTGCATATTGTATAACCATGAATAATACCATGCACTGATTGTTCGTATTCTCATTGTTTCCAGTTTTACCACATACAAATTATACTGCAACGTTCAATAGAGCAAAGACTTCACTACAGTCTACTCATTGGACTCAGTATAAAGGTTTAGCTGTTTGTTTAAATTCATGGAAGTTTATTATTTTAGTAATTCAATGCATAAAGTGAAACACATATTATATAGAGTCATTACACACAGAGGGATCTATTTCATGTGTTTATTACTGTTAATGTTGATGAAAACCAAGAGGTAATTATCTCAGAAAATTAAAGTAGAGAGGATGAAGGGTTAAACACCGCGCTGCAGTATTCCACCAGACATCAAAAGGTGAATATAATATTGATTTCTCCTTCGCCTCATTGGGGGACACAGGACCGTGGGTGTTATGCTGCTGTCCACTAGGAGACGACACTAAGTAAGATCTGAAAAACACAGAAAGTGGCTCCTCCTCTGCAGTATACACCCCTCTGGCTGGTGCTTGCCCAACCAGTTTTTGCTTAGTGTCGTTAGGAGGCAGACCTCTTTTATTATTTTACTATATATTTTTTTTATAGATATTATAGATTTTTCATAGCTTTTTTCACTTCTTCCTTTCTTCTACAAGAGGATTCAAGATACCTTCGGTACACTCACTAGAAGAAAGAAATGTGGGGCTACCTTAGCAAATCCTTCCTCAGCTCCCCATAGTTGGGGATCTGGGTCGAAGTTGAGGCTCACCAGGACTAATCCTTCCTCAGCTCCCCACAGTTGGGGATCTGAGTCGAAGTTGAGGCTCACCAGGACTAATCCTTCCTCAGCTCCCCACAGTTGGGGATCTGGGTCGAAGTTGAGGCTCACCAGGACTAATCCTTCCTCAGCTCCCCACAGTTGGGGATCTGAGTCGAAGTTGAGGCTGACCAGGACTACTCTATAATTCTCCCCAAGCCCCACAGTTGGGACACTGGGTTGAAGGAGGGCGAACCTATATCCCCATTCTCCCTTCTCAGGGCCTCTGGGTGGCAGACGGAAAACAGCAACTACCCTCCCAATTCCACCCCAATACGGGCCTTGGGTTAAGGCTACAATCTCAGGTACCTTCTGGGCTATCACAGGGTCCCTCACACTATCCCAAGAGCGGCATCTTACTTTCTTTTACTCGGGGCACCGGCACAAGTCTCTGCACCCGGGGACTCTCCCTGCGGTGCCGCAACAACAACACCATTCCCCTATCACTAGGTCCGGCAGGACTTTCAGACGTCCGCGCTGGCTTCCTCTCATTTTCGGGGCCGCATTTTACGCCAGGCCCCAGCTTCGGCCTAGCCCCGAAGGTCGCCGCCCCTATCCGTCACCTACCCGCCCTGATTTCCCCTGCACCACGGAGCAAATCATCAACACAACAACAACATCCAAATTATCATCACTTGGATTACATGATGCTCCAGATCGAGGAGGGTTGTTAGGAACATATTGAGGCATGGACCCCAGATCATTCCCCAATAACACATTTGTGGGCAGGTTCTCGGACGCCCCCACTTTCCTCAACCCTCCCCCTCTTCTCCGATCATCTAGAACTTTCTATGTGACTTTTCCTCCTTTTTCTCATTTTCTCTGTGACTTTTCCCTTTTTTGATGACTTTTCCTTCTTCCTGTGACTTTTCCATTATTTCTTTCACAGCTCTGAAATCCAGGTAAAGTCCTGAAGAATATTCATCCAGCAGATATAATGGAGGAAGACCGTGCTGTACAGGGTGATGAGCGGTGTACAAAGGACGCTCCTGCAGGTAATTCGCCAGTGAAGAGTCACCACTAAATAAAGCAGAGAAGTCACGTTCTCCTCAATCACTGAACAGTTCTGGGCTGAAGATCCTATGTTTTGTGTTTTCTGGGCCCCCCAGCTCATCACCATTTACCTCTCCAGCCCTCCAACTTGTCGCGGCTCACCTCTCCGGCCCCTCAGCTTGTCGCCGCTCCCCTCTCCGGGACCCTCATCTCATCACCATTCACCTCTCCGGTCCCCTCGGCTCATCTCCTCTCACCTCTCTGGCCCCTCGGCTCGTAACCGCTCACCTCTCCGGCTTCCCCCAGCTCTTCACCGCTCACCTCTCTGTTCCCTCGGCTCGTCGCCAATCACCTCTCTGGCCCCTCGGCTTGTCACTACTCACCTCTCCGGCCCCTCAGCTTGTCACACCACTCACCTCTCCGGCCCCTAGGCTCATTGCCTCACCCCTCTCCAGGCCCCTCGGCTCGTCGCCGCTCACCTCTCTGGCCCCCTCAGCTCGTCACCGCACAACCATCCAGTCCTTTGTGCATCATCTCATTGATGTTGAGCGCTCAATCTCTGGTCTCTTCACACTACACCAGGACTTCTTTCTCTGATGAGGCCTGGGACTTTTCTACACAAGCATGTCAGGATGTGGTGTCATCGCTTGTGTGGTGACTTTGCCCAGAAACGTTCCGGGCCTCACCAGATCTAGAAGTCTTGGCCTAGTGTGAAGAGGCCGGGAATTCAGAACATGGTCGTGGTGATAAGAAGTTACACCAAGGACTGGATGAGGGGTGGTGAGCGAGACTGTGAAGTCGGTAAGCCAAACTCGTCAATTTCCCTGAATCAGACTCCATGTCTCCGACTCCGTCATACATGGCTCATGTTTAAGTGATGAATTTATTGAAGTACAATGAAAACATCAGGCTTCAATCATTATTATGATGCAACAATAAAGATATTTATATAGAACATAATGATAACTAATATTCATCCGTATTTTTACAAATGCTAATTTCTGTAAGGGTCAAGTAGATTTCAGATCCAGTGGAAAACATTGTTTCATCTCTTGCAGTGATGATAGTGAGGACACAATACCGAAGTCTGCTGACCGCTGTCTCTCCTGTCTCCTCATAGACAAGCGTCAACTTTTCATAACCTTTAATGCCCTACTCCGTACTCCGCACCCCCTCCCTTCTCCTCATCTCCGCCGACAACTTTGCCAACTTCTTTAAACAGAAGATCAACAAAATCAGAGTAAACTTCGATTCCCAATCCCCTCGGCCCTCCCTCTCTATCACCCAACCCCCCTCGATCAAAAGTAACTTCTCTATGACTGAAGTGCGTCTCTCCTCCCTTCTAGCATGATCACACCTCACCACTTGTGCCCTTGATCCTCTCCCCTCTCATCTCATCCCTAACCTCACCAATGTCGTTATCCCCGCCTAACCCATCTCTTCAACATATCACTTACTACCGGCGTCTTCCCCTCATCCATCAAACATGCCCTCATCACACCCATCCTCAAAAAACCCTCCCTCAACCCCGCAACAGTCTCCAACTATCGTCCCATATCTCTCCTCCCCTTTGCCTCAAAATCGCTTGAGCAACATGTCTTCTCCAAACTGTCCTCCCATTTCTCCTCATGCTCCCTCTTTGACCGCCTGCAATCTGGTTTCCGAGCCCACCACTCCACTGAAACAGCCCTAACCAAAGTCACCAACGACCTACTGACCACCAAGAGCAAGCAACACTACTCCCTCCTCCTCGACCTCTCTGCTGCCTTCGACACACTTGACCACTCCCTCCTGCTTCAAATTCTAGAATCCCTTGGCATCATTGACCTTGCCCTCTCCTGGATCTCCTCGTACTTAACAGACCGAACCTTCAGCGTCACCCACTCCTACACCTCCTCCTCACCCTACCCCCTATCTGTTGGGGTTCCCCAGGGCTCAGTCCTGGGACCCTTACCCTTCTCCATCTACACCCTCAGCCTGGGCCAACTCATCGTCCCACGGCCTCCAATAGCACCTCTACGCCGACGACACCCAGCTCTACCTCTCCGGCCCTGACATCACCTCCCTACTATTATATAGTGAAAGGACTGGCAACACCTAATGTTAGGTGCAAGCAAAAAAACAAATATATTACAAGAAGTGAAATTGCTGCAACACTAAACATAATATGAGTGTGGAAAAGCTAATGGCTACGGATTACAATGAAACTAAGTCTCTCTTTTCTTTTTTCTAGTGCAGTATTTACTGCGATCCTGTTTCACACACTTATAAATTCATCCAAGCAGTAGTATACAGCATAGAGTGTTAGCATAGGACCTGGTAAGATGAGGGCACTTTGTCGTAGTTACCGGGCTCTTCCACAGTGGCGCCAATGTTGAAGCTAAGTCTCTCTTTTCTTTTTTCTAGTGCAGTATTTACTGTGATCCCATTTCATATATCCCCTTTTAGCTGTACATATAGCCCTGTGTTTCATTGTAATCCGTAGCCATTAGCTTTTCCACACTCATATTATGTTTAGTGTTGCAGCAATTTCACTTCTTGTATCACCTCCCTACTATCCAAAATCCCACACTGCCTGTTCGCCATCTCATCCTTCTTCTCCGCTCGTTTCCTCAAACTCAACATGGATAAAACAGAGTTCATCGTCTTTCCCCCCAAGTCGCTCTTCTCCCCCCCTACACGACCTAACCATCACTGTCAACGACTGCACACTCTCACCCCGTCCCCCACGCCAAGTGCCTCGGTGTACTCCTTGACTCTGCCCTCTCCTTCAAGCCACACATCCAGGCCCTCGCCACCTCCTGCCACCTCCAGCTTAAAAACATCTCACGGATCCGCTCCTTCCTTGACCAGGACACTGCCAAAACGCTTATCCACGCCCTCATTATCTCCCGTCTCGACTACTGCAACCTCCTATTCACCGGCCTCCCCGCTTCCTCCCTTGCACCCCTCCGAACCATCCTCAACTCTGCTGCCCGACTCATCCATCTGTCGCCCCGTTACTCCCCCATCTCCCCCCTCTGCCAAGCCCTCCACTGGTGCCCTACTTCCCAGAGATCTAAGTTCAAAACCCTAACCCTGACATACAAGGCCATGCACAGCCTGTCCCCTCCATACATCTCCGACTTTGTCTCCCGATACCACCCCTCACGCAATCTGCGCTCCTCTCAAGAACTCCTTCTCTTCTCCCCCCGCATCTCCACCTCCCACAACCGTATACAAGACTTCTCTCGTGCATCCGCCATACTCTGGAACTCTCTCCCCCACCACATCAGGCACTCCCCTACCCTGGGAACCTTAAAAAAAAACCTGAAGACCCACCTCTTCCTCCAAGCCCATAACCCACACTGAGACCTAATCCACTGCACCATCTCACCTCTCCTCCTCCTACTGTCTCCCTCCCCATCCCCTATAGACTGTGAGCCCTCGTAGACAGGATCTCTGCCCTAATGTACCTGTATGATTTATTCGTCGTTATTTATGTTCTCGTCCTTGTTCTTCCCTTACACATGTAAAGTGCCATGGGACCAATGGTGGTATATAAATAAATAATAATAATAATAATCTGTTCTCTGTGGAGAGAAGAAATCCTCCACAGACTCCTCTGACTGAGCTGTAATATCCCAGAGAACCAATGGGTCCAGTTCACACTGTGCGGAGTGTTGGGAGGTCACATACACATCAGATGGGACCGATTCTTCTGAATAATGTACATGGGGGCAGTAACTGGTCTCCTGGTCCCTGCTGTGAGGTCACAGTTCACACTGTGCGGAGTGTTGGGAGGTCACATACACATCAGATGGGGCAGATTCTTCTGAATAATGTACATGGGGCAGTAACTGGTCTCCTGGTCCTGGCTGTGAGGTCTCAGTTCACACTGTGCGGAGTGTTGGGAGGCCACATACACATCAGATGGGACTGATTCTTCTGAATAATGTACATGGGGCAGTAACTGGTCTCCTGGTCCTGGCTGTGAGGTCACAGTTCACACTGTGCGGAGTGTTGGGAGGCCACATACACATCAGATGGGTCCGATTCTTCTGAATAATGTACATGAGGGCAGTAACTGGTCTCCTGGTCCTGCTGTGAGGTCACAGTTCACACTGTGCGGAGTGTTGGGAGGCCACATACACATCAGATGGGTCCGATTCTTCTGAATAATGTACATGGGGGCAGTAACTGGTCTCCTGGTCCCGGCTGTGAGGTCACAGTTCACACTGTGCGGAGTGTTGGAAGGCCACATACACATCAGATGGGTCCGATTCTTCTGAATAATGTACATGAGGGCAGTAACTGGTCTCCTGGTCCCTGCTGTGAGGTCACAGTTCACACTGTGCAGAGTGTTGGGGGGTCACATACACATTAGATGGGACTGATCTTCTGAATAATGTACATGGGGCAGTAACTGGTCTCCTGGTCCTGCTGTGAGGTCACAGTTCACACTGTGCGGAGTGTTGGGAGGCCACATACACATCAGATGGGTCCGATTCTTCTGAATAATGTACATGGGGCAGTAACTGCTCTCCTGGTCCTGCTGTGAGGTCACAGTTCACACTATGCGGAGTGTTGGGAGGCCACATACACATTAGATGGCTCCTATTCTTCTGTATAATGTACATGGGGGCAGTAACTGGTCTCCTGGTCCCGGCTGTGTGGTCACAGTTCACACTGTGCGGAGTGTTGGGAGGTCACATACACATCAGATGGGCCGATTCTTCTGAATAATGTACATGGGGCAGTAACTGGTCTCCTGGTCCCTGCTGTGAGGTCACAGTTCACACTGTGCAGAGTGTTGGGGGGTCACATACACATTAGATGGGACTGATCTTCTGAATAATGTACATGAGGGCAGTAAGGCTATGTGCGCACTGGGCGGGTTTTCGGCGGTTTACCTGTGTAAACCGCCGTTTTGTTTACATTAGTTTTATTTAAATTTATGTTAATCCAAACCGGCGTTTGGATTAACATTAAAACTAATGTAAACCGCCCAAGGCAGTGCACACACCGGCGGTTACATAGCGTCATCCGTTGCTAACCCGCAGGTTTCCCAGCGGGTTAGCAAAGAATGAGCATGTTCTAAAAAACGGCGGTTCTGCAGCGGCTGCATGCAGAATCATGTGCTGCTTCCAGCCCCTGCAGATTCGCCGCCGAGAACACGCTGTGCATCCGCCGGCTACCGCCCGGCTCCCGCCGCACATACCCGCCAGGAAGCCGGTGGACGGCGCCGGAGCTTCCTGGCGGGTTCCGCCAGCTGCCGCCGACCAAACCGCCGGGTAAGTGTGCACTTACCCTAACTGGTCTCCTGGTCCTGGCTGTGAGGTCACAGTTCACACTGTGCGGAGTGTTGGGAGACCACATACACATCAGATGGGGCCGATTCTTCTGAATAATGTACATTGGGGCAGTAACTGGTCTTCTGGTCCCGGCTGTGAGGTCACAGTTCACACTGTGTGGAGTGTTGGGGGGTCACATACACATTAGATGGGGCAGATTCTTCTGAATAATGTACATGGGGCAGTAACTGGTCTCCTGGTCTCTGCTGTGAGGTCACAGTTCACACTGTGCGGAGTGTTGGGAGGCCACATACACATCAGATGGGGCCGATTCTTCTGAATAATGTACATGGGGCAGTAACTGGTCTCCTGGTCCCTGCTGTGAGGTCACAGTTCACACTGTGCGGAGTGTTGGGAGGCCACATACACATCAGATGGGGCCGATTCTTCTGAATAATGTACATGGGGCAGTAACTGGTCTCCTGGTCCAGGCTGTGTGGTCACAGTTCACACTGTGCGGAGTGTTGGGAGGTCACATACACATTAGATGGGGCAGATTCTTCTGAATAATGTACATGGGGCAGTAACTGGTCTCCTGGTCCCTGCTGTGAGGTCACAGTTCACACTGTGTGGAGTGTTGGGGGGTCACATACACATTAGATGGGACTGATTCTTCTGAATAATGTACATGGGGGCAGTAACTGGTCTTCTGGTCCCGGCTGTGAGGTCACAGTTCACACTGTGCGGAGTGTTGGGAGGCCACATACACATCAGATGGGGCCGATTCTTCTGTATAATGTACATGGGGCAGTAACTGGTCTCCTGGTCCCGGCTGTGAGGTCACAGTTCACACTGTGCGGAGTGTTGGGAGGCCACATACACATCAGATGGGTCCGATTCTTCTGAATAATGTACATGGGGCAGTAACTGGTCTCCTGGTCCCGGCTGTGAGGTCACAGTTCACACTGTGCGGAGTGTTGGGAGGCCACATACACATCAGATGGGTCCGATTCTTCTGAATAATGTACATAGGGCAGTAACTGGTCTCCTGGTCCCGGCTGTGAGGACACAGTTCACACTTCTGTAGGGAAGAGAAGAGAGCCTCTATATGCGCACAATCATTTGCAGGTGAAAAGAAGTGTGATTTATTAACACATGTAAGTGACACAACCAAAAGAAAGATTTCATTAACATAAATAAAAACATTTAAGAACACATGCAAGTCTCCATCCACCACTCTATACCAAATAAATGGTCACATAGAGCAACAAGATAAGTTGCAGATGTTATAGAGGGTAGTTAATACCCATGTTGCATGCGTAGCACAAAGCTTTTCAGAGTAGGCGTTAATATAAAACAGTACATTAAAACACAAAATAACCCATGAATAGTATCAAGTAAAATGTTAAAGAGGACCTGAACACCCCCCCCCCCCCAGGATTGCAATCTAAATGCAGCACTGAATGCAACATGTCTGCTGCATTCAGGGAAGGGGTCCCCCATGTGGCTGTGTGCTGTGTACCCCGAGATATGGGCTTTGTTAAATTTACAGTACATTTCCATGGAGGCAGACCCTGGGGCTGCAGGCAGCTTGAGTGACTGTGGCCATTCCATCCCCCACTGCCTCTGTGTGCCGCCTCCTGCTCTTCTGTTTATGCTTTGTCAGGGCAGGAATCTGGAGCAGTGGTCAGGACAAATCATTTGCATGCTGTTAGTGACAGGAGAAGGGGAGGAAAGCATGCACAGCACAGGAGGAGGTGGCACAGAGAAGAAGTGGGGAATGGAATTGTCACAGTCACTCAAGCTGCCTGCAGCCCCAATATCTGCCTCCATGGAAATTTACTGTTAGTTTTACAAATCCCACATCTCGGGGTACACAGCACACAACCACATGGGGGACCCCTTCCCTGAATGCAGCAGACATGCAAGTGCTGCATTTAGATTGCAATCCTGCGGAGGGGGTGACAGGTCCTCTTTAAATAAAACGTATAAGACTGGCATCACCGTATATGTAGGTGCTGGCAGAAAATAATCATACTTACAATAATAGAATATCTGCCGCGACACTACTATATATATGTGAGAACAATAAATTAATGAGTGGCACTACCGAAAAGAAGATCAAACTGAATTGTGCAAATGTGTAATGCAGAGACTGCCCTGTGCTAAAATTGAAATCAGAGGTCTTATGGCCGCTTTACACGTTTCAATATCGTTGCGATATCGCAATTCAATGGCGCGGGAGCGCGCATTTCGTGCTCGTTCTCCCGCATCGCATCGGAGGTTTAGACGTTGCGATTTCTGAATCCAACGTCCGCGCGATGTCTACTCCCCCCAACCCAGGAACGACCATTTAACATGGGAGTGAATGGGTGACGCAGAACTTCACATCGGAGTTGGGCTGTCACACAGCACGAACCGGCTCCAATCTCCCTTCAATATCGGAGCATTGAATAGCACGCGCATTCAATCCCCAATATCGCATTGACATCGTTCCTGCATCGTATTGGACGTTCACACCATACAACGCAGGAACGATATCGGCTCCAACGATTGAACCACGTCACTTTTCATTGAAATTGAACGCCGATATCGCAACGTGTAAACCCGCCATCAGTTTCATTAGCAGCCACTAAGGATTAAGCCTGGCACCCACTTCAAGGGGCCTCCACTGCCAGGTCCTATCACTATGCCCTAGTGAGATGGTGAAATGGTGAAATCTGTGTGGGCTTATATGTCCAAGGATGTAATCCTTAGTGGCTACTAATTAATTTATTAGTCTGGTAACCACTCTTGGACACCAGTGTGAGGTCCTAGCACACACCTGATTTTAATTACATCCTTGGACAACTTAATTCTTAGTGGCTACTAATGACACTCAAGGCCACTTTACACACACAGATATCTGTGACCAACTTCTGAACAGATCTCTGGTTGTAGTGAAATCATAGACACATTGCTCCATTTGTACACAGCCACAAAATGGAACCATGTGTCCATGATTTCACTGCAACCAGAGATCTGTTCAGATATTGGACACAGATATCTGTGTGTGTAACATGGCCTTAAGACCTCTGATTTCAATTTTAGCACAGGGCAGTCTCTGCATTACACATTTGCACAATTCAGTTTGATCTTCTTTTCGGTAGTGCCACTCATTAATTTATTGTTCTCATATATATATAGTAGTGTCGCGGCAGATATTCTATTATTGTAGGTCCTCTTTAAAGGCTGAGGTTTATCTGTCATGGTACCTTTACACGCCGCTACAGAAGGTTGAAAACAACCGGGTTTCTGATACAAATGTATCTTGCACCGTCAAATCAACCCGAGGTAGCGGCGTGTAAACTAGGTCGTTAACACCTGTCACTCTCGGCACCTGTTTCAGAGCAGTGCTCTAAAACAGGTTGTTTTCAACCCGATGGTAGCGGCGTGTAAATAAGGAACAGGAGGGTTTTTTCGTCACCCAGTTATCTACCAGGGGCGTGACACAGCCTCCGGCATACTGCGCCCCATCAGTGATCATTGGTGCACGCTCCTGCGTTACGATTGGTTGTCCCTGCATAGGCGGCATATTTAAGGAGATGACCAGTCACACTACACAATGCAATAGCATCATGTATTAGGCAGCCTTCCTGCGCTGGCTGGCCAATCATGATGTTATTGCTGTGTCCAATCACCGTACGAGCGTCTCGTAATCCACAACTCTGACACTCCTATGTGTTGTCCCTGCTGCCCCAGGTCCTCCCATATTACCTTCTGTAGCGGCGTGTAAATGAGGGACGGTGCTCTACAGAAAGTAACTTGTGGCACCCTGCGGTGCCTCCAGAGATAGATTAAACCTTCTGTAGAGCACCTTGTAGCGGTGTGTAATGGCGGTATCGGGTACTGTTTTCAACCGTTGGTACGTGCTCGTGCACGTGAAGCACCCGGTTGTTTCTAACCTTCTGTAGCGGCGTGTAAAGGTACCATCACAGTTTATATAGTATCCCTTTTGCATAATACATAAATTATCAATTGAGAATAAAGTGCTTGTACAGTGCAAATCACAATGCTTCACATACATAAAGTGCTGTAAGATAGGTACACATACACCATTTTACCAGTGCATCCTGACCTAATTCATATACAGTGCTTATTAAAATACATATATTGCATCTTTCCATTAATTGTGCACAATTAGTGTACAGGTGGTTATAGTTGTTATTGGCTCACCCCTATATGCAGCATAATCATCCTCATGTTCTTACATTATCGGGCGCTTCTCCCGGCGTTGCGGAAGTGCTACTGCGCATGCCCGTGATTTTCGCAATATCGCGAGACCGACCGTACACCCTCGCTCATGCTCAGTGGTGTATCTGTTCCCGTACACCCACTGCACATGCGCACTTGGTCATAATCTTCCCATAACGTTATCTATGACCCAAAGCATGCACATTCTCCACTAATACATCAGCGGTCATTCTTTAGAGTATTCCCTAGTAGTGGGCACTTTCTATTTAATAATCTTTCATTCAATTCTTACTTGACTTCATATTTATAGGTTTTTACATTACTTCTATAAGTAATCCTCCTCTCTGCTGTCTGTGTCTGCAGCCAGGAAAGAGGTCAAATACAACACAGAAACTGTCACAGCAGAGATACCTGCTTAGAAAAAACAAATGGAGTCTAGATAAGATAAGGTAGACTTGCAATTCCTCTTTCCCTGTGTCCTCAACAGAATAGACCTCCTAAAAGTGAAACCACACTGCCCAGAGAGCAGAGGGAGGAGAGAGCTGCTGAGAGGGAGTGCATAATTACATGACAGTTTAACACAGCCAGGACTAATCCTGTGTTTTTATAATGGAGAGGACTAATGCAAGAGATCCCTGCAGGGTCTGACAATGCTGATAATATGGAAACTACAAAGAATAGAATAAAGATTTTATATGTTTTTAAAAGGTCTGTCCAGGCCCTATTCAAGGGTAATATTAGTATCTTACTGAAAAATGACCTGAGAGTGTCCCTTTAAAGTGAACCTGTCATCAGGTTTTTCCCATATAAGGTTGCCTTCACACTGGCAGCCGGTTTGATCCGTGTGGATGTGCCACAAACAGGATGCCCATGGATCAGTTTTCAGCCCCATTGTCTTTCAATGGGGACAGCAAACATTTCTGTGGGCATCTTTGTATAACCGTTTTGCCGCGGATCCATGTGGATTTGCTGCAAAACATAGTTTTCATGGAGACCAAAAATGTATCTTGCTACGTTTTTGGTCTCCACGAAAAGTAACATGATTCTGCAGATCCACGGCACCACGTGAAACTTAAGAAAGACTGTCTATGGACACGGAAAGCCACAGACATTACAGATCCTAGCGGATCTGTACTTCCGGGCTATAACACATAAACTGTGCATGCGCAGGAAATGCGCATGTCGCAGTTGTTAATGACATGCTCCCTAAGGGGCCTGTCATTATGGATCATACGGATCCTTGAAAGGAATTTCCTGTATGTCCACAGATTCAAAATTTGCTAGTATGAAAGAAGCGTAAGCTGCAGCCACCACCAGTAAGCCCTTATATACCTAATTCTAGAATGCTATATATAATAAGACCCTGGGCCGATCTGTATGACATAAAAACATCTCTTATTATACTCACCGGTCCAGTCCGATGAGTCTTGCAGGTCTCGGTTTGGCAACTCCTTTCTTCTTGCAATCACATATTCCTCCTCTGCTTCATTTGGGTGAGATGTCCTACATCCCCCACACATTGTCTCCTTCATTGCACTCCTGCACACGCACACTCCTCTCTGTACTGCAGAGTACAGAGCAAAGTACTGTATTGTGCAGGTGCGGGAAAGTGTGTCTTTTCATGTGTCTACACTCTACAGTACTTTGCTCTGTACTCAGCAGTACAGAGAGGAGTGTGCATGTTCAGGAGCGCAATGGAGGAGACAGTGTGTGGGTGACGTAGGATGTGTCACATACATGAAGCAGAGGAGGAAGATGTGATTGCAAGAAAAAAGGAGGTGCTGGACTGAGACCTGCGATACTTTGATTTTTGCTCTATACTGCGGTACTGCTGTGTATAGCACCATCGATCAAACAATCTCAGGTTCATGTCCTCTAAGGGGACTAACAGCAATCGTTCTTTACACCAATTTATACATTCTGAGGCTAGGACATATGCATTGCCTCAGAATCAAGATGAGCACCACCAGAGAAGCCCTCTTGGCCTCATTATACACCTTGTACTCCACTATCTGGTGCATTACTAGGGTTTCTGTTCATGTAGTTGCCCCGAGTATTGTGACTACTGTCCCCACCTCCCATAATGTGCCACCCTCTCCATCCACATATCAGGCGGCGCCTATCATACGTTCCTTTTACCAGTTAGGTGCTTCCATTTCCCTCTGACCCACCACCCCATGGTCCTGGCCCTTCATAGCTTTTATTAAAACGTTTGAACTGCTTCATCTACAATTATCCTTCGTAGTGTTTCCAGGTAGTGTTAAGTAAATGCCACCTGAATGAAGGTCAGAAAGCAAGAAAAGGGTGAGTGAGGTACCATATGCAGTTGTGGCGCCCCGCAACGAGTGCGTCACAGGAAGGTATTGCATCCCTGATTGAAGATGTAATAACTTCTGTCTCAGTGATGACATGGTTAAACCCAGAGCTCCATACACCACACAACACACTAGAGGCAGAGGGCCAATCAGGTCCTGGGGGGAGGAGTGTAGGAGTAGTGTGTGTGGGGAAGTTAGTAACGTGGGAGTAGTGGTCGGAGGAGAAGGAAAGAAGGACAGGGACCTGCACAGTGTCGTGCAGCCCTAGTACCGAAACTCTACCGGCAGGGCACCATCAAGCGGTGACCCAGACTGGAACACGGGCAACTACTGAGCGGGTTAAAACTTACCCGTGCCCAACCCACCGGACGCCGGGTCCGAGGCAAACAGATGTTTACCGCTGTCTGCAGAAACCAAAGTGAAGGAACAGCTTCTTAGGAGCACCTCACTACAGCCGCAACCTAGCCGTCTTGCCAGCGAGATACCCACCACAGGGAAACAGGCCCCTGTACAGCCGGGGGTCGCTCCGGTAGGGAATCCTAAAGAAGTCTTCCAGTACCTCGAACTGGCACACTAAGGCGACAACGGCAACCAGACTAGAACAGTTAGATAAAGGAGGGACACCGTTGAGCTTTGGAATAAGTCCAGTCACCGCTGGGATCACCCGGTCCGTTACCTAAAGACTGTAAACCGTGTACCACACCAACTGTTACAGTAAAGACCCATTACAGAGGAATATGGTGTCCGTGCTTTTTCTTCAGAACTGTTATTAACTCTGTCCAGTAACTCCTGGAGCTGCCGCATTCCATCTAGTGCAGCTCCTGGCCCGGGGACTCCTGCTCATCCTGTGGGGAGCATCCCATCAAGCTGCCGCACATCCCCCGGAGGTCCAAGCAGCGCCGGTGCATTCACCGGACTCCCACAGGTGGCGTCACGACAATCAAGAAACATCCCCATCCTTTAATCCCCCTTTGATCTGACCACCGGGCCCCACAGCCTCAGGCGTGGAACCGTGATAAGTGCTGCATCGCCTGAGATGTGAGCATCCGGCAACGGTGAGGCACAGTGAGCCAGAGGGCAAGAAAAAGAATCAATGAAGTCCGGCATCCTGTTTTCATCTCTTGCACCACAGTATCTTGAGTGGAGTGTGGATCCTGCGGCAGCCATACTGTGCTTTTACAACGGTTGTGGGTCCCACAACCGTCCCAGGAGAGCAGCAACAATTGTTGGTACCGTAAGAGTCTCCTAGGATAAGACCCTATTGCTCTTTCTTTTCCTTTTCACATAGTCTACATTCCATAGAAGTCAAAAAAAGGCTCAGGGAGGACCGACATGAAGTGGGTCAGAGGACAACAAAAGGGTCAGTGACGGCTGGCATGCAGCAGATTAGAAGGCAAGAAAAAGGGTCAGTAAGGGCCAACATGCAATGGGTCAGAGGACAACAAAGGGGTCAGTAAGGGCCAGCATGCAGTGGGTCAGAGGACAACAAAAGGGTCAGTAAGGGCCGGCATGCAGTGTGTCAGAGGACAACAAAAGGATCACTGAGGGCCGGCATGTAGTGGATTAGAAGATAAGAAAAAGGGTCAGTAAGGGCCGGCATGCAGTGGATTAGAAGGCAAGAAAAAACGTCAGTGGGGCCGGCATGCATGGGATTAGAAGGCAAGAAAAAGGGTCAGTGAGGGCCAGCATGCAATGGGTCAGAGGACAATAAAAGGGTCAGTAAGGGCCGGCATGCAGTGGGTCAGAGGACAACAATAGGGTCAGTGAGGGCCAGCATGCAGTGGGTGAGAGGACAACAAAAGGGTCAGTAAGGGCTGGCATGCAGTGTGTCAGAAGACAACAAAAGGATCACTAAGTCCCGGCATGTAGTGGATTAGAAGGTAAGAAAAAGGGTCAGTAAGGGCCGGCATGCAGTGGATCAGGAGGCAAAAAGAGGCTCAGGGAGGACTGGCACACAGTGGGTCAGAGGACAACAAAAGGGTCAGTAAGGGCCAGCATGCAGTGGGTCAGAGGACAACAAAAGGGTCAGTAAGGGCCGGCATGCAGTGGATAAGAAGGCAAGAAAAAACGTCAGTGGGGCCGGCATGCATGGGCTTAGAAGGCAAGAAATGGGTCAGTGAGGGCCGGCATGCAGTGGGTCAAGGGGCAGGAAAAAGCATCAATGAGGGCCGGTATGCAGTGGATTAGAAGGCAAAAAGAGGCTCAGGGAGGACTGGCACGCAGTGGGTCAGAGGACAACAAAAGGGTCAGTAAGGGCCAGCATGCAGTGAGTCAGAGGACAACAAAAAGGGTCAGTAAGGGCCGGCATGCAGTGTGTCAGAAGACAACAAAAGGATCACTAAGGGTCGGCATGTAGTGGATTAGAAGGTAAGAAAAAGGGTCAGTTAGGGCCGGCATGCAGTGGATTAGAAGGTAAGAAAAAGGGTCAATAAGGGCCGACATGCAATGGATTGGAAGGCAAGAAAAAAGGTCAGTGAGGGCCGGCATGCAGTGGGTCAGAGGGCAATAAAAAGGGTCAGTGAGGGCCGGCATGCAGTGGATTTGAAGGCAACAAAAAGGATCAGTGAGGGCCGGCATGCAGTCGGTCAGAGGACAACAAAAGGGTCAGTAAGGGCCAGCATGCAGTGGGTCAGAGGACAACAAAAGGGTCAGTAAGGGCCGGCATGCAGTGGATAAGAAGGCAAGAAAAAACGTCAGTGGGCCGGCATGCATGGGCTTAGAAGGCAAGAAATGGGTCAGTGAGGGCCGGCATGCAGTGGGTCAAGGGGCAGGAAAAAGCATCAATGAGGGCCGGTATGCAGTGGATTAGAAGGCAAAAAGAGGCTCAGGGAGGACTGGCACGCAGTGGGTCAGAGGACAACAAAAGGGTCAGTAAGGGCCAGCATGCAGTGGGTCAGAGGACAACAAAAAGGGTCAGTAAGGGCCGGCATGCAGTGTGTCAGAAGACAACAAAAGGATCACTAAGGGTCGGCATGTAGTGGATTAGAAGGTAAGAAAAAGGGTCAGTTAGGGCCGGCATGCAGTGGATTAGAAGGTAAGAAAAAGGGTCAATAAGGGCCGACATGCAATGGATTGGAAGGCAAGAAAAAAGGTCAGTGAGGGCCGGCATGCAGTGGGTCAGAGGGCAATAAAAAGGGTCAGTGAGGGCCGGCATGCAGTGGATTTGAAGGCAACAAAAAGGATCAGTGAGGGCCGGCATGCAGTCGGTCAGAGGACAACAAAAGGGTCAGTAAGGGCCGGTATGCAGTGGATTAGAAGGCAAGAAAAAAGGTCAGCGAGGGACGGCATGCAGTGGGTCAGAGGGCAAGAAAATGGGTCAGTGAGGGCTGGCATCCAGTGGGTCAGAGGGGAAGAAAAGGGTCAGTGAGGGCCAGAATGTAATGCAAGAGAAGGCAAGAAAAAGGGTCAGTAAGGACCAGCATGCAATGGATTGGAATTCAAGGAAAAAGGTCAGTGAGGGTCGGCATGCAGTGGATTAGAAGGCAAGAAATAAGTTCAGTGGGGGCCGGCATGCAGGGGATTAGAAGGCAAGAAAAATGGTCAGCGAGTGCCGGCATGCAGTGGGTCAGAGGGCAAGAAAAAGGGTCAGTGAGGGCCGGCATGCAGTGGGTCAGAGGGCAAGAAAAAGGGTCAGTAAGGGCCAGCATGCAGTGGGTCAGAGGGCAACAAAAGGGTCAGTAAGGGCCAGCATGCAGTGGGTCAGAGGACAACAAAAGGGTCAGTAAGGACCGACATGCAATGGATTGGAAGTCAAGAAAACAGCTGTGAGGACCGGCATGCAGTGGGTCAGAGGGCAAGAAAAAGGGTCAGTGAGGGCCGGCATGCAGTGGATTGGAATTCAAGAAAATGGGTCAGTGAGGGCCAGCACGCAGTGGATTAGAAGGCAAGAAAAAGGGTCAGTGAGGGACAGCATGCAGTGGGTCAGAGGGCAAGAAAATGGGTCAGTGAGGGCTGGTATGCAGTGGTTCAGAGGGGAAGAAAAAGGTCAGTGAGGACCGGCATGCAGTGGGTCAGAGGGCAATAAAAAGGGTCAGTGAGGGCCGGCATGCAGTGGGTCAAAGGGCAGGAGAAAGCATCAATGAGGGCCGGTATGCAGTGGATCAGAAGGCAAAAAGAGGCTCAGGGAGGACTGGCACGCAGTGGGTCAGAGGACAACAAAAGGGTCAGTAAGGGCCAGCATGCAGTGTGTAAGAAGACAACAAAAGGATCACTAAGGGTCAGCATGTAGTGGATTAGAAGGCAAGAAAAAACGTCAGTGGGGCCGGCATGCATGGGATTAGAAAGCAAGAAAAAGGGTCAGTGAGGGCCGGCATGCAGTGGGTCAGAGGGCAAGAAAAAGCATAAATGAGGGCCAGTATGCAGTGGATCAGAAGGCAAAAAGAGGCTCAGGGAGGACCGGCACACAGTGGGTCAGATGACAACAAAAGGGTCAGTAAGGGCCAGCATGCAGTGGGTCAGAGGGCAACAAAAGGGTCAGTAAGGGCCAGCATGCAGTGGGTCAGAGGACAACAAAAGGGTCAGTAAGGGCCGGCATGCAGTGGATAAGAAGGCAAGAAAAAACGTCACTGGGGCCGGCATGCATGGGATTAGAAGGCAAGAAAAAGGGTCAGTGAGGGCCGGCATGCAGTGGGTCAAAGGGCAGGAAAAAGCATCAATGAGGGCCAGTATGCAGTAGATCAGAAGGCAAAAAGAGGCTCAGGGAGGACTGGCACGCAGTGGGTCAGAGGACAACAAAAAGGGTCAGTAAGGACCGGCATGCAGTGGATTAGAAGGCAAGAAAAAGGGTCGGTGAGGGCCGGCATGCAGTGGGTCAGAGGGCAAGAAAAAGCATAAATGAGGGCCAGTATGCAGTGGATCAGAAGGCAAAAAGAGGCTCAGGGAGGACCGGCACACAGTGGGTCAGAGGGCAAGAAGAAGGGTCAGTGAGGGCCGGCATGCAGTGGTTCAGAGGGGAAGAAAAAGGTTAGTGAGGGCCGGCATGCAGTGGGTCAGAGGGCAATAAAAAGGGTCAGTGAGGGCCGGCATGCAGTGGATTAGAAGGCAACAAAGGATCAGTGAGGGCCGACATGCAGTGGATTAGAAGGCAAGAAAAAGGTTCAGTGAGGACCGGCATGCAGTCGGTCAGAGGACAACAAAAGGGTCAGTAAGGGCTGGTATGCAGTGGATTAGAGGGCAAGAAAAAAGGTCAGCGAGGGACGGCATGCAGTGCGTCAGAGGCCAAGAAAAAGGGTGAGTGAGGACCGGCATGCAGTGGATTAGAAGGCAAGAAAAAATTAATTCATGTACATGGATCAGTCATCCTGATCCCTTGGCAGAGAAACAGACCCAAAAAGCATGATGTTGCCACCCCCATGCTTCATAGTAGGTATGGTGTTCTTTGGATGCAACTCAGCATGTTTTCTCCTCTAAACACGGCGAGTTGTGTTCCTACCAAACAGTTCTACTTTGGTTTCATCTGACCATATGACATTCTCCCAGTAGTCTTCTGGATCATCCAAATGCTCTCTAGCAAACTTCAGATGGGCGCAGACATGTAAGACTTAAGCAGGGGGACATGTCTGGCACTGCACAATCTGAGTCCCTGGCGACGTAGTGTGTTACTGATGGTAGCCTGTGTAACGTTGGTCCCACCTCTCTGCAGATCATTCACTAGGTTCCCCTGTGCGGTTCTTGGATTTTTGCTCACCGTTCTTGAGATTATTTTGACCCCACGGGGTGAGATCTTGTGTGGAGCCCCAGATGGGGGGAGATTATCAGTGATCTTGTATGTCTTCCATTTTCTAATTATTGCTCCCGCAGTTGATTTCTTCACACCAAGCTTCTGCCTATTGCAGATTCAGTTTTCCCAGCCTTATGCTGGGTTACAATGTTGTTTCTGGTGACCTTCGACAGCTCATTGGTCTTCGCCATAGTGGAGTTTGGAGTGTGACTGTTTGAGGTTGCAAACAGGTGTCTATTATACTGATAACAAGATCAAACAGGTGCTAGTACTACAGGTAATGAGTGGAGGACAGAGGAGCCTCCAGTACTACAGGTAATGAGTGGAGGACAGCGGAGCCTCTTATAGAAGACGTTACAGGTCTGTGAGAGCCAGAAATCTTGCTTGTTTGCAGGTGACCAAATACTTATTTCCCACCAAAATTGGAAAAATCAGACAATGTGATTTTCAGCTATTTGTTTTCTCATTTTGTCTCTCATAGTCGAGGTCACCTATGATGGAAATTACAGGCCGACCTCATCTTTATAAGTGGGAGAAGTCGCACAATTGACTACATACTGTTTTTCCCCACTGTACCTTTCCTCCTGAGGGGACTCCACTCTGAGCGCTGTGAACACCGCAGTCTAACAACAATGTTATGTTATGTGACTGTCGGAAGATAGAGGGCAGCACTTGGAGTCGTGCCTGTGCGAGAGGTAGGGAGGCTTTATTTCTACCAGACATATTAGGGACATTGATCGGGGTTGTCTTGGGGGTGGGGAAGCTTCTTCCCTGTAGTGAATTATATCCTGACTCTTCAGTCATCCCTTGGCCTCGGTGGTCACTTGCATGTATTTGGTCTGTGGCTGCTGAGGCCAGAGATTGGATGCAGCAGACAGATGGACGGGAGCTCGTCCTTTCCAATTACAGCACGGTTTCTTTAGGAATAATGTTAAAAAATTGTAGAAAAACCTTTTAATACAATAAGAAAAGAAGTGACTGACAGAGACTGGAACAAATGGAACTCGATCGGAGGCAATGAGACGATCAGTGAAGGAAGAGGGGGAGGAAGAGGGGAGAGATCTGGTACTTTAGTGACTGTTAGGGTACCTTTACACGCCGCTACTGGAGGATGGATACAACCCGCTACAGGCTACAAATGTAGCTTGTAGCGTCAATATAGCCCGTAGTAGCGGCGTGTGAAGACGGTAGGAGGCAGCCGGCAACAGATACATCTGTTTCCGAGCACTGCTCGAAAACAGATGGCTACAAAGCTGATTGTAGCGAGCTGTATCGGCGTGTAAATAAGCTACAGAAGGGATGTCTATACACCAGGCGATGTACCTGGTATGTAGCTGGGGCGTGACACAGCCTCCGGGATACCGCGCCCCTTCAGCGATCATTGGAGGAAGCTCCTGCGTTACGATTGGTAGTCGCTGCATAGGGAGGCATATTTAAAGAGCTGACCAGTCACACTACGCAATTGCTCGAGCGTCAAGTATTAATCAGCCTCCTGCGATGCCTGCCCAATCATGATATTATTGCTTTGTCCTATCAGCGTACGGACGTCTCGTAATCCACAATTGTAGCACGCCTATGTGCTGTCCCTGCTGCACCAGGTACGCCCATATTAGCTGGTTGTAGCGGTGTGTAAATGAGCTAAGATGAGCTACAGATGGCTACTTGTGACACCCGGCGATGTATCTAGCTGTAGATGTAGCGTAGCGTAGCGCACCTTGTGGCGGCGTGTAAAGGGGGTGCGTTTCCCGTTTGTAACCGTTTGTGCGTGCTCGTGCACGTGAAGTAGCGGATTGTATCCATCCTCCAGTAGCGGCGTGTAAAGGTACCCTTAGGGTGGAGGCACACTGGCGTTGAACTCGCGCGAGTTTAATGCGAGAAAAACTCGCATTAAACTTGGACCTGTATCTTTCAATGATACAGGTCACATTAATGCGAGTTTCTGGCATTAAACTCGCTTTGCGAGAACAATCCGAGTGCAATCGCAGCATGCTGCGATTGCCTCGCGCGAGGGGCCATTAAAAGTATATGGGTGCGAGTCTAGCTCGCACCCATACAGCACACCGTGCGAGAATCGCAGCCGTGTGCTGTCGAAATCACTGGCCCCCCGCAGTCCCCATACAGTTACAATAATGTTTCATTGCTGTGACAGCAGCAGTGAAGCAGTATTGTATGTATAATTTATTATTTTTTGCAAAGTTACACTTTTCAACTTGATTTTACATGTTTTTACTATGTCGGCAGTTCAGGACTTCATTCAGCACTGTGCTACCGGAGGGGGTTTTAACCCGGTGATTAAGGGGTTAATCAGATGCTGGTGTCATGACACCATCTGTCCAGGGGTTGTCCTCCCCCCCTGGATACATGGTGACATGACATCATGTGTCTGAATGGGTTAATTATTCTGTAAACCAAGTTTGAATTTATGTCGGGTGTATAGATGAGACAGAAAGAGCTGTGATTTGTGAGGAGCTGGCCATGGTGCTGAAGCTTCCATTCATAAATCACTGTTCAAAATAGAAGTGTTATTGAATTAGCGCTAAGGACAACGCCAGGACATCTCTCTATGATAAATTACCTTTAGGTTTTATTCATTCAGTGTAGAAATCCCAGTCTCCACAACGCGTTTCGGCGCTGATTGCGCCTTTCTCAAGTGATCATCTCACTCTAAACCCAACATAAAATTAAACTTGGTTTACAGAATAATTAAGCCATTCAGACACATGATGTCATGTCACCATGTATCCAGGGGGTGAGGACAATTTTATGTCTGGTTTAGAGATGTGACAGAAAGAGCCAGTGATTTATGAATGGAAGCTTCAACACCATGGACAGCTCCTCACAAATCACTGGCTCTTTCTGTCACATCTCTAAACCCGACATAAATTCAAACTTGGTTTACAGAATAATTAACCCATTCAAACACATGATGTCATGTCACCATGTATCCAGGGGGTGAGGACAACCCCTGCACAGATGGTGTCATGACACCAGCGTCTGATTAACCCTTTAATCACCGGGTTAAAACCCCCTCCGGTAGCACAGTGCAGAATGGAGTCCTGAACTGCCGACATAGTAAAAACATGTAAAATCAAGCTGAAAAGTGTAACTTTGAAAAAAATAATAAATTATACTTACAATACTGCTTCACTGCTGCTGTCACAGCAATGAAACATTATTGTAACTGTATGGGGATAGCAGGAATGCTGTTCCTTGGTCCATCAAGACCATGGACAGCAGAGAAGAAAAAACTACACACACGCACTCACACCTCACACTCGCACCACATACACTTACATACAGCCAGGCACACTCACCACACGCACCACACTCGCACCACACTAGCACCACACTTGGACCACACTAGAACTACACTCGCATCACTGTCATGCATCAAAAACGCAGCGTTTTTGATGCATGAGTGTGCCTCCACCCTTACTTGTATTCTGTATTTGAGGAAAGTGTGTGTGAAAATTGGTGTTGCTGACAACAATGGGTGTGGCTGACAACAATGGGTGTGGCTTAGAAATAGAAACAGAACCTGTTGTTACAATGTGAATCCCTCTGCTCTTCATGTTTCCCTCTGCTGCTGCATCATGGAATTAATGGTGCTATATAAATAAATAATAATAATAATAACAAACTATTTGATGGATTTATGAATATATCCTTGTATTACTATATATTTAGCTTATGATTGATGTGCGGTAATACGCATGTTGTAAATAATCCCCCAAGCAAGACAACCATACTATTATAAAGCTTCAGCAATGAGAGTCAGCTGAGCACAATTGAAAAATACAACTTTTTTTCCTTCTATGGGTCCATTATACTATTGTGAGCTCGGCGTCATTCTCATTCTCTTCGTCTGTCACTTTTTTGCAGTTTTTACATAGCGGCTGGGAAGTGGCAATAGCAGAGGTCATTTTATATTGGAGCACAGATCACATCACTTATGGCCACTTTACACACACCAACTTATCTGTCCAACTTCTGAACAACTTACTGGTTGCAGTGAAATCATGGACACATTGTTACATTTGTACACAGCCACAAAATGGAACAATGTGTCCATGACTTCACTGCAACCAGTAAGTTGTTCAGAAGTTGGACAGATAAGTTGGTGTGTGTAAAGTGGCCCTTACAATTGCAGACATTGGTATGTTCAGGTAAAGCGTCTCTGATGGAGGGCCCTTCAGGGGTCGGCCCCTGTGGGGACATGTGGCGCCCCACCATGTAGGTGCCACAAAAAGGGGTACTACACCCATAAAAGCGGGGTAGTCACTCCACTGCAAGTGGAACTATGGCCAGTAGGTGGAACCCTAAAACCAGCATCCCACACTAGTCAGTAGGTGAGAGGGACCCTGGGAGGGTATATAGTGACCTCTAGGGGGAACTAGCAGGTTGGTTGGAGTTGGAGTGAGGAGCTGAAGGGAGAAGGCAGTCGGCCTGGAGGGCAGAAGGGTCCCCTCAGCTGAGGGGCCCAGGAGAAAAGTAAAGATCCCAGACAGAAGAAGGTAGAGAGAAACTCGGAGGCCAGAGTTTACTCCAGAGGGGAATAGGGTAACCAGGAGTTTGCCCCAAGGAAAGACCGGGTACCGCAGCCCGCACCTGTGAGGGCCTATACAGCTCACAGAAAATCCGAAGACCAGGGGTATCTGCAAGTACGCCTCTGACTCCTGAAGAGCCCAGAGAAAAGGGGAGCCAGGAGTAGCAGAAAACTGCAAGGAGCTCAAAAGAAGGTTCACCCGACGGGTAGAAGGGAGAGGAGAATAAGGAACAGCAGGAGGTCAGATTCATCTTT
>JARQOC010000013.1:11286575-11448417 GCA_033576535.1 Allobates femoralis
ACCATGTGGACAGGAATTAGCAAACCCATACTTTGCTGGGAAAACACACAGCTGCATATTTGTTGCAGATCTGCTGTGTATACGCACCAAATACGTGGCAAAAAACTTATCGTGCGAACGGTCCCAACGGAAACTGTATACAAATCCGGTATAATTCCATTATGGATTCATCTGGTTTAAGGGCAAAAATCATGTCCAGTCAGATGCAGTTTTCACCTGATCTCGCCAGATACAAAAATCTTTGTTGCACTATGAGGGTCAGGGGGGGTTTGGTTGGGGGGCCCGAAGAATTTCTTGCACAGGGGCCCACTACAGTCTGGGTTCGTCCCTCAATCACTTTCATAATTGATAAACCATATTGTGAAATCTATTATATACTCACCTAGTGGTGTCTGTCATCAACTTCCAAGGTGATGTCCACTAATCCCACAATGCACTGCACCAGGCGGAAGCCATATTGGAACACCCAAATGATGAGTGTCCCAATATGGTGCCGACTGGCAGGACACTGACGCTTCACACCCGGCATGCCTGTCTGTCCGCCCCCTGTGCTGTCTCTCCCTCCCCTGCTCTTTTCCAATTTATGTGAATAAATGTAGCAGGCCCCTTTCACATCAGCGGGTTTTTTAAATCGCGGCAGATGCGGTGAAAAAAACGCATCTGCCGCGATTACCGCATAATCGCGACACTTGCGGCAAGCCCCATGCAATGTCTATGGGGCTTGCGGTAAGTGTGCGGCAAGTGCGGTTTCGGCACTTGCGGCCGGTGCGGCCGCGAAAAAAATGCGGTCAGCCACGTTTTTATTTGGCCGCACCTCCCGCAAGTGCCGAAACCGCACTTGCCGCACCTGCCGCAAGCCCGCATAGACATTGCATTGGGCTTGCCACAACTGTGCCGCAAGTGCAGCGGTTATGCGGTAATCGCGGCAGATGCGTTTTTTTCACCGCATCTGCCGCGATTTAAAAAACCGCTGATGTGAAAGGGGCCTTAGTCAAAAACCTGTTTCTCATTTTTTTTTATATTAAAGTGTTTCAATTTCTTGGTAAAAAAATGTGTAGGGCTTCGCTGTATTTTCTCTTGCCAGCGCAGGTAAGGCAAGGAACTGCTTGCTGCCAACCCCCACTGGCTGGTATTACCTTCATTGGCAATGAAAAATACAGCAGAGTCCTATTTTTTTTTACTCATTTAAATAAGTAACTAAAAAAAAGATTGGCGTGGGCTTTGCCGTATTTTCTATTGCCAGCCAAGGTAACCCAGGCAGCGGGGGCTGGAATTCTTAGCGTGGTGAGGTGCAAGCGTTCTGGGCCCCCCACACTGACAATTGCAGGCAGCAGCCACCCCAGACTTGGCGCCTCAATGAGAAGCCAAAACTGGCAGTTCCCCCGCTCTTCCAGCTGTCATGTAGTGGTGGCAGACCGATTAATAAAGGGGATGATGTCTGCTTTTCTTGACAGCTGACATCAAGCTCTGTTGCTAATGTCAGCCGTCAGTATGACAGCCGGCCATTAGCAATACTGTCAGTAAAGAGAAAATCACGCACAGAGAGAAATCCTTTATTACATACAAAATAGAGACCAAAATGTTCAAAGATGGCTGCCGACTAAGTGTGCCTGTGTGTGTGTCCCCACCACGTCATGTGGTTTGCCACATGTGTGTGTGTAAAAATGTGTGTATTTATGTGTTGACTTGCTGAATCACGTTCCCCTCTCTGTGGGTACAAAACACTTTGTAACATTTATCCAACAATGAAGACAAAACAATAGATGGAATGAGGTTATCACACAGTTATTACAGATATTATGTGACCACTATGTACTGCTTCAGTTACATGTCTACTATCAGCTCGGGGCACCGCCATGGAGTCTCCATACATCCGACCAATAAAGAATTGTTATAAAAAATCAAGGACAAATTAATCCAGACTTTGTGATAGAATGAGATGATTACACTCATTATAATCCTTATGTGACGACTACATCCTGCTTCAGTTACCTGTCTACTATCAGTCCAGGACACCGCCATGGGGTCTCCATACATCCAACTGCAATAAAGAAACATTCTCATCAATCATTATCTGGGAAAAACTAGGACACAGTTAAATAGATGCGTCTGTGACCACCTAGGAGACATCATTGAGGGGACGTCCTGACTCACTGCCATGTCTGGGAACCTCATGAAGGAAATCCTAAAGCAGATAATGCGGGGCTCTAGTATTATATATTTATTACAGGGGACATCGCTTCAAGGTCTCCTGATCACCAGAGGATGATCAGACTCTGGCTGTCATGACGGTCTATGGCTGTCACTATAGGCAGTCACCACGGTCTATGGCTGTCATTATAGGCAGTCACCACAGTCTATGGCTGTCACTATAGGCAGTCACCACGGTCTATGAGCTGACACTATAGGCAGTCACCATGGTCTATGAGCTGTCACTATAGGCAGTCACCACAGTCTATGGCTGTCACTATAGGCAGTCACCACGGTCTATGAGCTGTCACTATAGGCAGTCACCACGGTCTATGGCTGTCACTATAGGCAGTCACCACGGTCTATGGCTGTCATTATAGGCAGTCAACACGGTCTATGGCTGTCACTATAGGCAGTCACCACGGTCTATGAGCTGACACTATAGGCAGTCACCACAGTCTATGAGCTGTCACTATAGGCAGTCACCACAGTCTATGGCTGTCACTATAGGCAGTCACCACGGTCTATGGCTGTCACTATAGGCAGTCACCACAGTCTATGGCTGTCACTATAGGCAGTCACCACGGTCTATGAGCTGACACTATAGGCAGTCACCACAGTCTATGAGCTGTCACTATAGGCAGTCACCACAGTCTATGGCTGTCACTATAGGCAGTCACCACGGTCTATGGCTGTCACCACAGTCTATGAGCTGTCACTATAGGCAGTCACCACGGTCTATGGCTGTCACCACAGTCTATGGCTGTCACTATAGGCAGTCACCACGGTCTATGAGCTGTCACTATAGGCAGTCACCACGGTTTATGGCTGTCACTATAGGCAGTCACCACGGTCTATGAGTTGTCACTATAGGCAGTCACCACGGTCTATGGCTGTCACCACAGTCTATGGCTGTCACTATAGGCAGTCACCACAGTCTATGGCTGTCACTATAGGCAGTCACCACGGTCTATGAGCTGTCACTATAGGCAGTCACCACGGTCTATGAGTTGTCACTATAGGCAGTCACCACGGTCTATGGCTGTCACTATAGGCAGTCACCACAGTCTATGGCTGTCACTATAGGCAGTCACCACGGTCTATGAGTTGTCACTATAGGCAGTCACCACGGTCTATGGCTGTCACTATAGGCAGTCACCACGGTCTATGAGTTGTCACTATAGGCAGTCACCACGGTCTATGGCTGTCACTATAGGCAGTCACCACAGTCTATGGCTGTCACTATAGGCAGTCACAATGGTCTATGGCTGTCACTATAGGCAGTCACCACGGTCTATGGCTGTCACTATAGGCAGTCACCACAGTCTATGAGCTGTCACTATAGGCAGTCACCACAGTCTATGGCTGTCACTATAGGCAGTCACCACAGTCTATGGCTGTCACTATAGGCAGTCACCACAGTCTATGGCTGTCACTATAGGCAGTCACCACGGTCTATGGCTGTCACTATAGGCAGTCACCACGGTCTATGGCTGTCACTATAGGCAGTCACCACGGTCTATGGCTGTCACTATAGGCAGTCACCACAGTCTATGGCTGTCACTATAGGCAGAGCATTGTGGCTGCTGATCCTGTAGATTGTGTTGTATAGGTGACATGCTAAAAAGAATGAAGAAAAGGAATAAATAAAAAGAATGAAGATAATAATTTATTACAGAAACATTATGTAGATGTAAAAAAGGTTTCTTGGGAATCTTAGATATGGAATGAACACATATCCCATATAACCAGGTGTATATTATGTTACCTGAGCATTATAGGTGGGGAATGAACATGAAATATCTGTAGATAATAGGAGAATGAACACATATCCATATAACCAGGTGTATATTATGTTACCTGAGCATTATAGGTGTGCAATGAAGATGGAATATCAGTAGATAATAGAAGAATGAACACATATCCCATATAACCAGGTGTATATTATGTTACCTGAGCACTATAGGTGGGGAATGAAGATGGAATACACCTGGTTATATGGGATATGTGTTCATTTTCTTATTATCTACATATATTTCATGTTCATTCCCCTCCTATAATGCTCAGGTAACATATTATACACCTGGTTATATGGGATATGTGTTCATTTTCTTATTATCTACAGATATTTCATGTTCATTCCCCTCCTCTAATGCTCAGGTAACATAATATACACCTGGTTATATGGGATATGTGTTCATTTTCTTATTATCTACATATATTTCATGTTCATTCCCCTCCTATAATGCTCAGGTAACATAATATACACCTGGTTATATGGGATATGTGTTCATTCTTCTATTATCTACAGATATTTCATGTTCATTCCACACCTATAATGCTCAGGTAACATAATATACACCTGGTTATATGAGATATGTGTTCATTCTTCTATTATCTACATATATTTCATGTTCATTCCCCCCCACCTATAATGCTCAGGTAACATAATATACACCTGGTTATATGGGATATGTGTTCATTCTCCTATTATCTACAGATATTTCATCTTCATTCCCCACCTATAATGCTCAGGTAACATAATATACCCCTGGTTATATGGGATATGTGTTCATTCTCCTATTATCTACAGATATTTCATCTTCATTCCCCACCTATAATGCTCAGGTAACATAATATACACCTGGTTATATGGGATATGTATTCATTCTCCTATTATCTACAGATATTTCATGTTCATTCCACACCTATAATGCTCAGGTAACATAATATACCCCTGGTTATATGGGATATGTGTTCATTCTCCTATTATCTACAGATATTTCATCTTCATTCCCCACCTATAATGCTCAGGTAACATAATATACACCTGGTTATATGGGATATGTGTTCATTCTCCTATTATCTACAGATATTTCATGTTCATTCCACACCTATAATGCTCGGTAACATAATATACACCTGGTTATATGGGATTTGTGTTCATTCTTCTATTATCTACATATATTTCACATTCATTCCTCACCTATAATGCTCAGGTATCATAATATACACCTGGTTATATGGGATTTGTGTTCATTCTTCTATTATCTACATATATTTCACATTCATTCCACACCTATAATGCTCAGGTAACATAATATACACCTGGTTATATGGGATATGTGTTTCATTCTCCTATTATCTACAGATATTTCATCTTCATTCCCCACCTATAATGCTCAGGTAACATAATATACACCTGGTTATATGGGATATGTATTCATTCTCCTATTATCTACAGATATTTCATGTTCATTCCACACCTATAATGCTCAGGTAACATAATATACCCCTGGTTATATGGGATATGTGTTCATTCTCCTATTATCTACAGATATTTCATCTTCATTCCCCACCTATAATGCTCAGGTAACATAATATACACCTGGTTATATGGGATATGTGTTCATTCTCCTATTATCTACAGATATTTCATCTTCATTCCCCACCTATAATGCTCAGGTAACATAATATACCCCTGGTTATATGGGATATGTGTTCATTCTCCTATTATCTACAGATATTTCATCTTCATTCCCCACCTATAATGCTCAGGTAACATAATATGCACCTGGTTATATGGGATATGTATTCATTCTCCTATTATCTACATATATTTCATGTTCATTCCACACCTATAATGCTCAGGTAACATAATATACACCTGGTTATATGGGATATGTGTTCATTCTCCTATTATCTACAGATATTTCATGTTCATTCCACACCTATAATGCTCGGTAACATAATATACACCTGGTTATATGGGATTTGTGTTCATTCTTCTATTATCTACATATATTTCACATTCATTCCACACCTATAATGCTCAGGTAACATAATATACACCTGGTTATATGGGATTTGTGTTCATTCTTCTATTATCTACATATATTTCTTGTTCATTCCACACCTATAACGCTCAGGTAACATAATATACCCCTGGTTATATGGGATATGTATTCATTCTTCTATTATCTACATATATTTCTTGTTCATTCCCCTCCTATAATGCTCAGGTAACATAATATACACCTGGTTATATGGGATATGTGTTCATTCTCCTATTATCTACATATATTTCATGTTCATTCCCCTCCTATAGTGCTCAGGTAACATAATATACACCTGGTTATATGGGATATGTGTTCATTCTCCTATTATCTACACATATTTCATGTTCATTCCATGACCCAAGAAACCTTTTATACATCTACATAATGTTTCTGTAATAAATTATTATCTTCATTCTTTTTATTTATTCCTTTTCTTCATTCTTTTTAGTATGTCCCGTTGTATAGTTCTCTCTCCAGGTCTATCCAGGGTCAGTGATATCAGGGTGATGCTGGAGCTTGTAGTCCTGCCCTATGTGCAATGTATGGAGGGGATGAGATGACCGGGGCAGCGGGAGCTCAGTATGGGGAGCGGCTCTCCTCATTCCCCATGACTGTCTGGATCTGTGTGGCCCCTGATACTCTGCACGGCCCAGCCGGAACCTAGACACAGCTTCATACGGGAGGCATCACGCAGACCGCACGCAGACCGCACGCAGACCGCACGCAGACCGCACGCAGACCGCACGCAGACCGCACGCAGACCGCACGCAGACCGCACGCAGACCGCACGCAGACCGCACGCAGACCGCACGCAGACCGCACGCAGACCGCACGCAGACCGCACGCAGACCGCACGCAGACCGCACGCCTCCAGTGTGCAACCTCGTAGTGAGTGCAGCCGCAGAGTCTATTCCACCAATCACATAGCCTTGCGCACTTTTTGTCCCGCCCTCTATGTGATGTTCAGCCTATTAGAATAGCTTTCTCGGAGGCTCCGCCCTTCTCGGGGACCCAATGTACAGTAATGTGATGTAACTTGCGGCTCTGTCGTGTCCACAGCGGCTCCAGAGCGGCTCGGAGGCTCCGGCTGAGCGCGGTGATGGGTCGGGGGATGAGGCCGGAGGGTCCGCCCCAGGCTCTGCACATGGAGCAGCTGTCCGACCGCCACCCGTCCACAGCACGACCGCTGCTGAGTGCACAGGACCCCGGGCGGGAGGAGGCGCCGGCGGAGCCGTCCGGGGTGGAGGTGTACGTGCAGAACGTGGAGTCTGGTGTGAAGGTGCCCGGGGTCCCCGAGCAGCAGGTGAGGACGTGCCGCCCCGGTCACACACCGGAAATCATGTGACCGGACAGGAGAAAGTGAAAGAGACTGAGGAGCGACAGCACCGGGGAGAGAGGAGAGGAGCGACAGCACCGGGGAGAGAGGAGAGGAGCGACAGCACCGGAGAGAGAGAGGAGAGGAGCGACAGCACCGGGGAGAGAGAGGAGAGGAGCGACAGCACCGGGGAGAGAGGAGAGGAGCGACAGCACCGGGGAGAGAGAGGAGAGGAGCGACAGCACCGGGGAGAGAGGAGAGGAGCGACAGCACCGGGGAGAGAGAGGAGAGGGGCGACAGCACCGGGGAGAGAGAGGAGAGGGGCGACAGCATCGGGGAGAGAGAGGAGAGGAGCGACAGCACCGGGGAGAGAGAGGAGAGGGGCGAGAGCACCGGGAGAGAGAGGAGAGGGGCGACAGCATCGGGGAGAGAGAGGAGAGGAGCGACAGCACCGGGGAGAGAGGAGAGGAGCGACAGCATCGGGGAGAGAGGAGAGGAGCGACAGCACCGGGGAGAGAGAGGAGAGGAGCGACAGCACCGGGGAGAGAGAGGAGAGGAGCGACAGTACCGGGGAGAGAGAGGAGAGGGGCGACAGCACCGGGGAGAGAGAGGAGAGGAGCGACAGCACCGGGAGAGAGAGGAGAGGAGCGACAGCACCGGGGAGAGAGAGGAGAGGAGCGACAGCACCGGGGAGAGAGAGGAGAGGAGCGACAGCACCGGGGAGAGAGAGGAGAGGAGCGACAGCACCGGGGAGAGAGAGGAGAGGGGCGAGAGCACCGGGGAGAGAGAGGAGAGGAGCGACAGCACCGGGAGAGAGGAGAGGAGCGACAGCACCGGAGAGAGAGAGGAGAGAGAGAGGAGCGACAGCACCGGGGAGAGAGGAGAGGAGCGACAGCACGGGGAGAGAGAGGAGAGGGCGACAGCACGGGGAGAGAGAGGAGAGGAGCGACAGCACCGGGAGGAGAGGAGTGACAGCACCGGGAGAGCGGAGAGGAGCGACAGCACCGGGGAGAAGCGGGGGAGAGGAGGCGACAGCACGGGGAGGAGAGCGAAGCACGGGGAGAGGAGCGACAGCACCGGGGAGAGAGAGGGAGAGGAGCGACAGCACCGGGGAGAGAGGAGGGAGCGACAGCATCGGGAGAGAGAGGAGAGGAGCGACAGCACCGGGGAGAGAGAGGAGAGGAGCGACAGCACCGAGGAGGAGGGAGCGACAGCACCGGGGAGAGAGGAGAGGGGTGACAGCATCGGGGAGAGAGAGGAGAGGGCGACAGCACCGGGGAGAGAGAGGAGAGGGCGACAGCACCGGGGAGAGAGAGGAGAGGAGCGACAGCACTCGGGGAGAGAGAGGAGAGGAGCGACAGCACCGGAGAGAGAGGAGAGGAGCGACAGCACCGGGGAGAGAGGAGAGGGCGACAGCACGGGGAGAGAGAGGAGAGGGCGACAGCACCGGGGAGAGAGAGGAGAGGGGCGACAGCACCGGGGAGAGAGAGAGGAGGGGCGACAGCACCGGGAGAGAGGAGAGGAGCGACAGCACCGGGAGAGAGAGGAGCGACAGCACCGGGGTAGAGAGGAGAGGGGCGACAGCATCGGGGAGAGAGAGGAGAGGGCGACAGCACCGGGGAGAGAGAGGAGAGGAGCGACAGCACCAGGAGAGAGGAGAGGAGCGACAGCACGGAGAGGAGAGGAGCGACAGCACCGGGAAGAAAGGAGAGGGGCGACAGCATCGGGGGGAGAGAGGAGAGGGCGACAGCACCGGGGGAGAGAGGAGAGGGGCGACAGCACCGGGGAGAGCAGGAGAGGAGCGACAGCATCGGGGAGAGCGGGAGAGGAGCGACAGCACGGGGAGAGAGGAGGCGACAGCACCGGGAGAGAGGAGAGGGGCGACAGCATCGGGGAGAGAGGAGAGGGCGACAGCATCGGGGAGAGAGAGGAGAGGGGGCGACAGCACCGGGGGAGAGAGAGGAGAGGAGCGACAGCACCGGAGAGAGAGGAGAGGAGCGACAGCACCGAGGAGAGGAGCGACAGCATCGGGGAGAGAGGAGAGGGGTGACAGCATCGGGGAGAGAGGAGAGGAGCGACAGCACGGGGAGAGAGAGCAGCAGGAGGAGGAGAGGGCGAAGCACCGGGGAGAGAGGAGAGGGGCGACAGCATCGGGGAGAGAGGAGAGGGCGACAGCACGGGGAGAGAGGAGCGACAGCACCGGGGGAGAGAGGAGAGGGGCGACAGCACGGGGAGAGAGAGGAAGAGAGAGGAGGGGCGACAGCACGGGGGGAGAGAGGAGAGGGGCGACAGCACGGGGAGAGAGGAGAGGGGCGACAGCACCGGGGAGAGAGGAGAGGGGCGACAGCACCGGGGAGAGAGGAGAGGAGCGACAGCACCGGGAGAGAGAGGAGCGACATCACCGGGAGAGAGAGGAGAGGAGCGACAGCACCGGGAGAGAGGAGAGGAGCGACAGCACCGGGGAGAGGGAGGAGCGACAGCACCGGGGAGAGGGAGAGAGGGGCGACAGCACCGGGGAGAGTGAGAGGAGCGACAGCACCGTGGGAGAGGAGAGGAGCGACAGCACCGGGAGAGAGGAGAAGGAGCGACAGCCCGAGGAGAGAGAGGAGAGGGCGACGGCACCGGGGAGAGGAGGAGAGGGCGACAGCACCGGGGAGAGAGGAGAGGAGCGACAGCACCCAGGGGGACGACAGACGGGAAGAGGAGCGACAGCTCGGGGAGAGAGAGGAGAGGAGCGACAGCACCGGGAGAGAGAGGAGAGGAGCGACAGCACCGGGGAGGGGAGAGGAGAGGAGCGACAGCAGCGGGAGAGAGAGGAGAGGAGCGACAGCACGAGAAGGGAGGAGCGACGCATCGAGAGAGAGGAGCGACAGCTCGGGAGAGAGAGGAGAGGGCGAGCACCGGGAGAGAGAGGAGAGGAGCGACAGCACCGGGAGAGAGGAGAGGAGCGACAGCACCGGGGAGAGAGGAGAGGGCGACAGCACCGGGGAGAGAGAGAGGCGACAGCACCGGGAGAGAGAGAGGAGGGAGCGACAGCATCGGGAGAGAGAGGAGAGGAGCGACAGCACCGGGAGAGAGAGGAGAGGGCGACAGCACCGGGGAGAGAGAGGAGAGGGGCGACAGCATCGGGGGAGGAGGAGAGGGGCGACAGCATCGGGGGGAGAGGAGAGGGGCGACAGCATCGGGGGAGAGAGGAGAGGGGCGACAGCATCGGGGGAGAGAGGAGAGGGGCGACAGCATCGGGGGGAGAGGAGGAGAGGGGCGACAGCATCGGGGGAGAGGGAGAGCGGGAGGGGCGACAGCATCGGGTGAGAGAGAGGAGAGGGGCGACAGCATCGGGAGAGAGAGGAGGGGCGACAGCACCGGGGAGAGAGGAGAGGGGCGACAGCACCGGGGAGAGAGAGAGGAGGGCGTCGGGACCGGGAAGAGAGAGGAGGCGTCCGTGTATCGGGAGAGGGGCTGCTCTCCGGGTGAAGGGCCCGGGGGGGGCTGCTGCTCTCCGCTGTATCTCTTCTTTTCTATACTCTTGTCACTCCCGTGTTTCGCTCTTTGTAGGATTTCTGCCATTGTTGGGTTGGTGTGAAGAATCTGATTCGTAACCATCCGGTGCCGATAATGATCATCGTCGTCATCACTGCTGCTGTTTGTCTCCTCGTGGGCGGGAGTCATTGGATCCTTTATTTTCTCTAGAGGTGAGAAACATTCTATAAAATGTAATGTTTTAGCTGGTGATGACTCGCGCTGCTCCTGTCTGTTCCCCATTTCCTCAGTTGGGTGGACCATCTCTATACATAATCACCAGTTTCTGGCATCCGGTCACTGTGCTGCTATTCCAGCATGCATTGCGGCCGGATGCCAGCGCCGCAGATCCTCACCACCAGCCGCGGCTTCACCACGCGCACGCATGAGCTGTAAGCCTCGGATACACTCTCCCTACAGGACCTTTTGTGATGTCACAGTCATGTGATCACACACATGACCGTACATCACTGCAAATCCGCCTCCTGTGCTCTTCACTCCTTCCTACCTATGACACGGAGCTGTCACAGCTCCGAAGGAGGTAATGAGGGCAGAGACACAGAAGGAGGGAGCAGACACAGGGAAGAGGGCACTGTAACACAGGGGACAGCAGAGACATGGAATGGGGGGCAGAGACACAAAAGCACAGGAGGAAGAAGGCACCTGAAGGCTGGGCACAGAACAGAGGCACAACACTCAGGACACAGGACAGGATAAGGACACAGGACAGGAGCACAGCCCACAGGACAAGGGCCCAGGACAGAGGACTGGGGCACAGCACACAGGCCCAGGTCAGAGGACAGGGGCACAATACTAACAACAGGGCCACAGGACTGGGGCACAGGACAGAGGACTGGGGCACAGGACAGGAGCCACAGACCACAGTACTATCCACTGAGCCTCCATATACACCATATAAATCCCACAACAACAGCATACTTTCTGGAGAGAAGACTGTACTATTCAGCGCCTATTTCTACGGCATCTCTTCACTTCACCGCACTCCCGATGCGATATCATCGGGCCTTTTTACTAGTCACTGTAATAAGCCCCTTTACAGTGTCCACCCCACCTCAGTGTTAGATTGTAAGCTCTTAGAAGCAGGGCTGTCATTATTTTGCTTTATTGTATTTTCTGATAACTGTTACTTATGACTGTCTGTATATGAACCTGTGAATTGTGAAGCTGTGGAATATGTTGGCGCTATATAAATAAAGATTATTATTGTAATGGGCGAATCTTCTAGAGCAGAGAATATAATGGGGCATGAGCACATGGAAGGTCTAGATGGACCATAGACACTCAGGGGCTTCATGAGACCTTCACATTGATGGTCTGTACTTAGGATGGGTCAATAAGAGACCACCAAGACCTCAGAGCGTGGGGCTTGTCCACCCCCCAAGCCCACAAGTACACGGTCTCCATCCATGAATGCTCATAAAATAATAATGAAGCTGGGCTGTATGAGTACATATGGCCGAAGGAATTTCTTGTCTATAGGGATGGGGCTCTGCTACCACTTGGGGATGGGGCTCTGCTACCACATGGGGATTTGGGCTCTGCTGCTACAGGTGACGGGGATTTGGGCTTTGCTGCTACACGGTGATGGGGATGGGGCTCTGCTGCCACATGGGGATGGGGCTCTGCTGCCACATGGGGATGGGGCTCTGCTGCCACATGGGGATGGGGCTCTGCTGCCACATGGGGATGGGGCTCTGCTGCCACATGGGGATGGGGCTCTGCTGCCACATGGGGATGGGGCTCTGCTGCCACATGATGGCGGGGATGGGGCTCGGGCACTACAACTAGGTAATGTGGGTGGTGTACACTGACAGTGTAAGAATCCTATAGACTCCCTGTTGTTAATGGTGAAGGGGCCACGAATCTTGATTGTAGTGTTCAGTCTCTTCTTTATTGGGGGTCGCTATTTGTCTCATGAAGTCTCCAGACTTGGTAGTTTCTATGTCGCTCCTGTAGGGTAGAAGCCCCCTGAAGCAGTCCCTGCGGTGAGGGAAGTGGCTCCTGTAGGGTAGAAGCCCCTGAAGCAGTCCCTGCGGTGAGGGAAGTGGCTCCTGTAGGGTAGAAGCCCCTGAAGCAGTCCCTGCGGTGAGGGAAGTGGCTCCTGTAGGGTAGAAGCCCCTGAAGCAGTCCCTGTGGTGAGGAAAGTGGCTCCTGTAGGGTAGAAGCCCCTGAAGCAGTCCCTGTGGTGAGGGAAGTGGCTCCTGTAGGGTAGAAGCCCCTGAAGCAGTTTGTTTTTATTGTTCTCACATTTGCGTTCTTCTCTCCAGCTTCTCAGGGCCGTCCTTTCCTTTTGTCCCGTCAACCTCTCCTCATGCTCCTCCTTCTTGTCCCAGTGAGTGGCAGCAGGATGGTGAGAAATGTTATTTTGTAGCACAAGAAGAGAGAGATTGGAGTTCCAGTCTGCAATTCTGCGAGGCTGAAGGAGGAACCCTGCTGCCCCCGGGCAACGAGATGCAGGTAATCCAAGAACGTTTCAGTACACAGAAAGGGCTGGGTTGGGGGTATTCTGAGAAATATTCTCCAGGAGGACCCCATCCTGCATTTAAAGATCCCCTGACTCATGTCTTATCAGGGAAGAGAGGGATGGAGTCACTTACTGTCTTAGGGCAGTTTCCCTGTATTCTATGGGCACTCTGAATGACACGCTTCATGTTTCAACAGGAGATCAGGCTGCCCCATAATTTGGCTGTTAAAGACTATTGGATCGGTCTGAAAAGGGACCTCATGTCTGGGGAGTGGAGGCAGCTGGATGGCTCAGCCTGGAATATGACCTTATTGTAAGTAATAACATGGTGAACTGTATCTGTCTGACCACCCCAGCTGTTCATTCCTACTAGGCGGTGAAGTCCTGATCCTGGAGAGGCGCTACTTTTTTTTTTTTATTGCTGATGATAGGATAATTCCATCCTGGAGTGTCCAGCCCAATTATGAACTCCACAAGGCTAATGCCAGTAATAAGTCAGCAAGAACGTGTCCTATTACTCTGGACAATCAAAGATGACTAGACGATGCCCCTCCTCACTCTGTTTTATGCCTCCAAGAGGAATAAGACACCTGGCTTGCAGCGGTCACTCCTCAGCCTAAACACATATACGACGGTTGAATGAAAACTAATTCCTCCACCTTGGTAACTCCTCAGCAGATGACAGGTACTGGACTGTTCAGTAGACTCTCCTCTACGGCTCCAGTTGGCAGTAAACCTTAGCAATGAATGGCTGTGTTAGTGTAAAGAATGGAACCCTGTGGAGATGGTTGGTGAATGCAATGTGCTGCCATTGAATTCCTGACAGCAGAAGGTGTCACATGGGGAAATCATCAGAGAATGCAGCCGTTTATAGTGATTGCTGCAGGAATTAAGTACTGTCATAGACCATTATTTTTAATATTTAAAGATTCCATAATAACAGGGTCTGTACCACAAGACTGGCGTATAGCAAATGTGGTGCCAATATTCAAAAAGTGGACAAAAACTGAACTTGGAAATTATAGGCCAGTAAGCTTAACCTCTACTGTGGGTAAAATCCTAGAGGGTTTTCTAAGAGATGCTATACTGGAGTATCTGAAGAAAAATAACCTCATAACCCAATATCAACATGGTTTTATGAGGGACCATTCCTGTCAAACTAATCTGATAAGCTATGAAGAGGTAAGTTCTGGACTGGACCAAAGAAATGCAGTGGATGTGGTGTATATGGACTTTTCAAAAGCTTTTGATACGGTGCCACACAAAAGGTTGATACATAAAATGAGGGCAATGGGGATAGGGGAAAATATGTGTAAGTGGGTTAAGAACTGGCTTAGTGATAGGAAACAAAGGGTGGTCATTAATGGAACACACTCAGAATGGGTCACAGTTAACAGTGGGGTACCACAGGGTCAGTGTTGGGCCCGCTTCTATTTAATATATTTATTAATGACCTTGTAGGGGGCATACAGAGTAGAATCTCAATATTTGCAGATGACACTAAACTCTGCAGGGTAATCAATACAGAGGAGGACAATTTTATATTACAGGAGGATTTATGTAAACTAGAAGCTTGGGCTGATAAATGGCAAATGAGCTTTAATGGGGATAAATGTAAGGTCATGCACTTGGGCAGAGGAAACAAAAGGTATAATTATGTGCTTAATTGTAAAACATTGGGCAAAACTGTCACTGAAAAAGACCTGGGTGTATGGGTAGGTGACAAACTCACATTTAGTGGCCAGTGTCAGGCAGCTGCTGCAAAGGCAAATAAAATAATGGGATGTATTAAAAGAGGCATCGATGCTCATGAGGAGAACATAATTTTACCTCTATACAAGTCCCTAGTGCGACCACACTTAGAATACTGTGTACAATTCTGGTCTCCGGTGTATAAGAAAGACATAGCTGAACTAGAGCGGGTCCAGAGAAGAGCGACAAAAGTCATTAGAGGACTGAGGGGTCTGCAGTACCAAGACAGGTTATTAGAGGACTGAGGGGTCTGCAATACCAAGACAGGCTATTAGAGGACTGAGGGGTCTGCAATACCAAGACAGGTTATTAGAGGACTGAGGGGTCTGCAGTACCAAGACAGGTTATTAGAGGACTGAGGGGTCTGCAATACCAAGACAGGCTATTAGAGGACTGAGGGGTCTGCAATACCAAGACAGGTTATTAGAGGACTGAGGGGTCTGCAATACCAAGACAGGTTATTAGAGGACTGAGGGGTCTGCAATACCAAGACAGGTTATTAGACTTGGGGTTATTTAGTTTGGAAAAACGAAGGCTTAGGGGTGATCTTATAATAATGTATAAATATATGAGGGGACAGTACAGAGACCTTTCTAATGATCTCTTTACTCTTAGGCCTGAGACTGGGACAAGGGGGCGTCCTCTACAGAGACTGGGACAAGGGGGCGTCCTCTACAGAGACTGGGACAAGGGGGCGTCCTCTACAGAGACTGGGACAAGGGGGCGTCCTCTACAGAGACGGGGACAAGGGGGCGTCCTCTACAGAGACGGGGACAAGGGGGCGTCCTCTACAGAGACGGGGACAAGGGGGCGTCCTCTACAGAGACGGGGACAAGGGGGCGTCCTCTACAGAGACGGGGACAAGGGGGCGTCCTCTACAGAGACGGGGACAAGGGGGCGTCCTCTACAGAGACGGGGACAAGGGGGCGTCCTCTACAGAGACGGGGACAAGGGGGCGTCCTCTACAGAGACTGGGACAAGGGGGCGTCCTCTACAGAGACGGGGACAAGGGGCGTCCTCTACAGAGACTGGGGACAAGGGGGCGTCCTCTACAGAGACGGGGACAAGGGGGCGTCCTCTACAGAGACTGGGGACAAGGGGGCGTCCTCTACAGAGACTGGGACAAGGGGGCGTCCTCTACAGAGACTGGGACAAGGGGGCGTCCTCTACAGAGACTGGGACAAGGGGGTGTCCTCTACAGAGACGGGGACAAGGGGGCGTCCTCTACAGAGACGGGGACAAGGGGGCGTCCTCTACAGAGACGGGGGACAAGGGGGCGTCCTCTACAGAGACGGGGACAAGGGGGCGTCCTCTACAGAGACGGGGGACAAGGGGGCGTCCTCTACAGAGACTGGGGACAAGGGGGCGTCCTCTACAGAGACTGGGGACAAGGGGGCGTCCTCTACAGAGACGGGGGACAAGGGGGCGTCCTCTACAGAGACGGGGGACAAGGGGGCGTCCTCTACGTCTGGAGGAAAGAAGGTTTAATCATAATCACAGACGCGGATTCTTTACTGTAAGAGCAGTGAGACTATGGAACTCTCTGCCACATGATGGTGTAATGAGGGAGTCACTACTAACATTTAAGAAGGGCCTGGATGCCTTTCTTGAAAACTATAATATTACCGGTTATATATACTAGATTCTTTGATCGGGCGGTGATCCAGGGAATTAGTCTGATTGCCGTATCTGGAGTCAGGAAGGAAGTTTTTCCCCCAATGTGGAGCTTAGTGTTGCCACATGGGTTTTTTTGCCTTCCTCTGGATCAACATGTTAGGCTATGGGGAACTAGATGGACTTAAAGTCTTCCTTCATCCTTAAAAAAAAACAAAAAAACTATATGGTCCTGTGAGAGCAACCACTGAGATAAACATGGAAAATGCTGACCCTGATTCAGGATGATCGTTGCATCACTCGGCATTTCAGAAGAATGTGTAGGTCACATTATTGCTTTGCTCGGTTATTGGAAGATCTGATGCCGGGCTGCTGACGACTGAACTGAGAGCGCACAGACTTGAAATGTGCAGGGAGCTCTTCTCACATTATAAGAATAAAGGTGATGCCTTACTGCATTCAATTGTGACAGGACATGAAACCTGAGTTCACCACTGTGAACTGGAGATGAAATGTCAGTCCATGGCATATCGTCACAAACAGGGCTGCCACTAGGAATTTCGGGGCCCCTTACTGCCAAAATTTTGGGGCCCCCCTGAGACTCCGCCCAGTGTCCAACCGACTCCGCCTCTAACCAAACATATTACCTCAATTTATGTGCAAAGCTTTCCCAACCAGCAATCCAGAGGGTTCCTTACATCAGAGTAAGAAAAGGAAAAACAGCACAAACAAATGGAAAAAAGTGGACTTTATTGCCCCATGTGGGGCCATGTCATTGGGCAATAAAGTCCACTTTGTTCTATATTTTTGTGCTGTATTTCCTTTTTTTACACTCTCTATTATATATTACACACACACACTTGAGACTGATGTGGGCTGAAAACACAATAGCTGTATAAACAATAGAGAATACACAGTAGAGATGGCTGCTGGCTATACACACAGTAGAGGATACACAATAGAGACTGCTGCTTGCTGTACACAATAGAAAATACAGAATAGAGACTGCTGCTGGCCGTATGCACAATGGAGATGGCTGTGGGATGTATACTATGTATATGATAGGCTAGCCCCTTCTGTAATGTGCCAGGCCAGGAGAAATGAGGAAGCAGCTGGGTCACAAGCTTCTGAAAATGTAACTTTCATGCATGATGCATTGGTCTGATGTTACAGGGGCTGCTGGGATTTCTAGTCCTGCACTGCCCCTGTACAGGAGGGTCACTGCCCAGGCACAGAGCAAACATAGAGCAGATTACAGAGGAGGTGCAGAGACAGAGTGCAGGATTGGACTGATACAGCCTTGGGCCCTGGCTGCAGCTGTTACCCGGGTGTGCTCCAGGTGTGGAGGGAGTGTACACTTACCTTTGTCATTGTACCGGACGTGTCCGCCCGGTGTCTGCTCCTGCTCGGCTCCTGGTGGCTGGCAGGAGTAGTCCTCAGCCACACTCCAGGGATTCTCCCCACACACAGAACAAGTGTTCTGCACCTCACTTGCTAGTAGGGGTGTCTGAGTGTGAGGGCACATCTGGAGGACTGGTCTGGAGCTGTGGGGGAGTAACTGCAGGCCTGCGGCAGTGAGCGCCGCCATGTTCTTTGTGGCCGGCTGCATTCACTAACTGTATAACCGGTCGGTAGTAGTTCAGACTTCAACAAAATGGCCGCGGTCAAATGGAGATCCGTGGTCACTGTGTAGAAGTCTCAACCTCTACCGACCGGCTGCACAGTTAGTGAATGCAGCCGGCTACAAAGAACATGGCAGCGCCCACCGCTCGCTGCCACAGCTACTCACCCGTAGCTCCGGCGGTGATTGATGGGTGGGGGGACATGCAAGACGTGGGGAGCGGGACCCAGGGCCCAGAGGAGTCTGCTCCCTGGAGTCACGGCTCGGCCTCACTGCCCCTGATCCAATGGCCAAGTTCCCTGCTGTGAGGCCCGGGGCCCCTTACTCAGTAAGAGCTGTAACCCCCTAATGGCAGCCTTGATCACAAAGGCTCGCTACAACGACAAGGAATTTAAGACACTGTCCTCAGCTGTAAGAATCACCGCATCAGTGTTTTGGGACGCAGATGGTGTTATCCATGGTGATTTCCTTAAACGTGGAACAACAATGAAATTGGAACGTTACATCTTAACGCTGCAAACTTTAAAATGACGACTAAATAATCCGAAAGGAAAAGGGAAACGTGTTCCTGCACCAGGACAATGCCAGACCAAACACTTCACATGTCACCACAGCAGAACTCCAGAGACTGAAGCCACCACCGTACGGCATCCTCTATACAGTCCAGATCTGGTGTCGTCTGACATCCCGGGATCTGTGAGAGGCTGCAGCAGCAGAGTGTCGGCTTCTTCCAAGAAAACTTACAGAAAACTAGTTCATCATTGGCAGAAGTGCATCCGATTGGTGATTATGTGGAAAATTGAATATCTGTAATTAAGGAGCACAATGTAGGGATTATGTCTGCGTTTTTGATTTATTAAAATATTTCCATTGAAACCCAAATTACAAAGGTGGAGGCGTTACTTTTCATTCAACACTTGTGCTTTTCATGTTTGTGTACTGCGTGATGGTGTCTGTTGTGTTCCTGACCCTGTTTTCTGTCCTGTTACGTTGTAAGAAAGCGATCCAAACTGCTCTGCCAGCCCGTCAAAGTATCCACAAGGATATCCAAGGAATTTAATATTAAAAGTACAGGGGGGGGGGCATTTATATGTACAGGTACAGGGTGGGCCATCTACATGTACAGGTACAGGGTGGGCCATCTACATGTACAGGTACAGGGTGGGCCATCTACATGTACAGGTACAGGGTGGGCCATTTATATGGACAGGTACAGGGTGGGCCATCTACATGGACAGGTACAGGGTGGGCCATCTACATGGACAGGTACAGGGTGGGCCATTTATATGGACAGGTACAGGGTGGGCCATTTATATGGACAGGTACAGGGTGGGCCATCTACATGGACAGGTACAGGGTGGGCCATTTATATGGACAGGTACAGGGTGGGCCATTTATATGGACAGGTACAGGGTGGGCCATCTACATGGACAGGTACAGGGTGGGCCATTTATATGGACAGGTACAGGGTGGGCCATTTATATGGACAGGTACAGGGTGGGCCATCTACATGGACAGGTACAGGGTGGGCCATCTATATGGACAGGTACAGGGTGGGCCATTTATATGGACAGGTACAGGGTGGGCCATTTATATGTACAGGTACAGGGTGGGCCATCTATATGGACAGGTACAGGGTGGGCCATTTATATGTACAGGTACAGGGTGGGCCATTTATATGGACAGGTACAGGGTGGGCCATCTACATGGACAGGTACAGGGTGGGCCATCTACATGGACAGGTACAGGGTGGGCCATTTATATGGACAGGTACAGGGTGGGCCATCTACATGGACAGGTACAGGGTGGGCCATCTACATGTACAGGTACAGGGTGGGCCATTTATATGGACAGGTACAGGGTGGGCCATTTATATGGACAGGTACAGGGTGGGCCATGGACAGGTACAGGGTGGGCCATCTACATGGACAGGTACAGGGTGGGCCATCTACATGGACAGGTACAGGGTGGGCCATTTATATGGACAGGTACAGGGTGGGCCATTTATATGGACAGGTACAGGGTGGGCCATGTACAGGTACAGGGTGGGCCATCTACATGGACAGGTACAGGGTGGGCCATTTATATGGACAGGTACAGGGTGGGCCATGTACAGGTACACGTACAGGGGGGGGCCATTTATATGGATGCACCTAAATTAAATGGAGATGGTTAATGATATCAACTTCCTGTTTGTGGCACATTAGTATATGGGAGGGGGAAAACATTTCCATATGGGGGGTGACCATGGCGGCCATATTGAAGTCTGCCATTTTGGATTCAACCGTATTTTATTTAATGGGAAGAGGGTCATGTGACATATCAAACGTATTGGGAATTCCATAAGAAAAACAATGATGTGCTTGGTTTTAACGTATCTTTATTCTTTCATGAGTTATTTACAAGTTTATGATCACTTATAAAATGTGATCACAGTGCTGCCCATTATGTGGGATTGTCAATACAACCCTCTTCTCCCACTCCTGACACTGATAGCAACAGAAGAAATGCTGCACAGGCCTCCAGGATCTGCTGTGTCAGATTCTGCACATCTCGTATCTTCACAGCATAGACAATTACCTTCAGATGACCCCAAAGATAAAAGTCTAAGGGGGTCAGATCGGGAGACCTTGGTCGTCATTGGCCACTTGAATGATCACCAATCCACTTTCTAGAAATCTGTTCATGTAGGAATGCTCGGAGCTGACGCCCATAATGTGGTGGTCACCATCTTGTAGGAAAAACTCCAGGAACGTGCCATCTTCAGTGCATAGAGAGGGAACATATCATCATGTAGCAATTTCAGATACCCAGTGGCATTGAGGTTTCCATTGATGAAGAATGGCCCCACTATCTGTGTACCCCATATACCACATCATACCATCAGTCTTGGAGGGATCTATCCACTGTGAATTAGTGTCAGACCAACAGCGGGGGTTTTGTTTGTTAATTCACCATTCACTTACAGTTCTCCTCATCATCATCTGAAGGTACCGTATATACTCGTGTATAAGCCGACCCGTGTATAAGCCGACCCCCCTACTTTTGCCCCAAAAATCTGGAAAAACCTATTGACTCGTGTATAAGCCGAGGGTGGACCCCAGCACAGGTATACAGCCCTCAACAGTGTGGTATACAGCAGCCCCAGAGGTATATACAGCCCCAGTGGTAGTATACAGCAGCCCCACAGGTATTATACAGCCCCAGTGGTAGTATACAGCAGCCCCACAGGTATATACAGCCCCAGTGTAGTATACAGCAGCCCCAGAGGTATATACAGCCCCAGTGTAGTATACAGCAGCCCCACAGGTATATACAGCCCCAGTGGTAGTATACAGCAGCCCCACAGGTATTATACAGCCCCAGTGGTAGTATACAGCAGCCCCACAGGTATATACAGCCCCAGTGTAGTATACAGCAGCCCCACAGGTATATACAGCCCCAGTGGTAGTATACAGCAGCCCCACAGGTAAATACAGCCCCAGTGGTAGTATACAGCAGCCCCACAGGTAAATACAGCCCCAGTGGTAGTATACAGCAGCCCCACAGGTAAATACAGCCCCAGGGTAGTATACAGCAGCCCCACAGGTAAATATAGCCCCAGTGGTAGTATACAGCAGCCCCACAGGTAAATATAGCCCCAGTGGTAGTATACAGCAGCCCCACAGGTAAATATAGCCCCAGTGGTAGTATACAGCAGCCCCACAGGTAAATATAGCCCCAGTGGTAGTATACAGCAGCCCCACAGGTAAATATAGCCCCAGTGGTAGTATACAGCAGCCCCACAGGTAAATATAGCCCCAGTGGTAGTATACAGCAGCCCCACAGGTAAATATAGCCCCAGTTGTAGTATACAGCAGCCCCACAGGTAAATATAGCCCCAGTGGTAGTATACAGCAGCCCCACATATACCGTATATGCCCCAGAGGTATATACAGTGCCCCGTCATCTATATACAGCCCCCCGCCGCAATCCTGTAAAGGAATAGGTTAGTATACTTATCCATCCGCTGCAGCTGTCCCGCCGCCATCGCGATTCAGCATCTTCCGACTTCAGCGTCTCGCGTCTTCTTCCGGTTTCCTCCCCGGTCGCACAGGCAATGACGTCATTGCCTGCGACCATCGGAAGGAGACGCGAGACGCTGGAAGTCGGAAGATGCTGAATCGCGATGGCGGCGGGGCAGCTGCAGCGGATGGATAAGTATACTAACCTATTCCTTTACAGGATTGCGGCGGGGGGCTGTATATAGATGGGGCACTGTATACTGTATACATTATATACAGTATACAGTGACTCGCGTATAAGCCGAGGGGGTAACTTTTCAGCCCAATTTTTGGGCTGAAAAACTCGGCTTATACGCGAGTATATACGGTAATTGTCTGTGCTGTGCAGATAGGAGATGTGCAGCATCTGACAGCGGATCCTGGAGGCCTGTGCAGCAAGTTTTCACCTCCCATAGACTAATGTGCCACACACAGGACATTGATATCACCAACCATTCCCATTTTATTTAGGAGTATCCATATAAATGGCCCACCCTGTGCCTGTATATATAGATGGCCCCCCCCCCCTGTACCTATAAATATAAATGGCCCCCCCTGTACCTGTACACATAAATGACCCCCCCCCCCCTTGTCATATACATGGCCCCCCCTGTACCTGTACACATAAATTCCCCCCCCCTGTACATATAAATGCCCCCCCCTGTACCTGTACACATAAATGGCCCACCCCTGTAACTGTACACATAAATGCCCCCCCCCCCTGTACATATAAATGGCCCCCCCTGTACCTGTCCATATAAATGGCCCACCCTGTACCTGTACATATAAATGGCCCACCCTGTACCTGTACACATAAATGCCCCCCCTCCCCCTGTACATATAAATGGCCCCCCCTGTACCTGTCCATATAAATGGCCCACCCCTGTACCTGTACATATAAATGGCCCACCCTGTACCTGTCCATATAAATGGCCCACCCTGTACCTGTCCATATAAATGGCCCACCCTGTACCTGTCCATATAAATGGCCCACCCTGTACCTGTCCATATAAATGGCCCACCCTGTACCTGTCCATATAAATGGCCCACCCTGTACCTGTCCATATAAATGGTCCACCCTGTACCTGTACATATAAATGCCCCCCCTGTACCTGTACACATAAATGCCCCCCCCTGTACATATAAATGGCCCACCCCTGTACCTGTCCATATAAATGGCCCACCCTGTACCTGTACATGGCCCACCCTGTACCTGTACATGGCCCACCCTGTACCTGTACATGGCCCACCCTGTACCTGTACATGTAGATGGCCCACCCTGTACCTGTCCATATAAATGGCCCGCCCTGTACCTGTACATATAAATGGTCCACCCTGTACCTGTACACATAAATGCCCCCCCCCCCGTACATATAAATGCCCCCCCCCTGTACATATAAATGCCCCCCCTGTACCTGTACATATAAATGGCCCACCCTGTACCTGTACATGTAGATGGCCCACCCTGTACCTGTACATATAAATGCCCCCCCTGTACCTGTCCATATAAATGGCCTACCCTGTACCTGTCCATATAAATGGCCCACCCTGTACATGTAGATGGCCCACCCTGTACCTGTCCATATAAATGGCCCACCCTGCACCTGTACATGTAAATGGCCCACCCTGTACATATAAATGGCCCCCCCTGTACCTGTACACATAAATGCCCCCCCCCCGTACATATAAATGCCCCCCCTGTACCTGTACATATAAATGGCCCACCCCTGTACCTGTCCAAATAAATGGCCCCCCCTGTACCTGTACACATAAATGGCCCACCCTGTACCTGTCCATATAAATGGCCCACCCTGTACCTGTCCATATAAATGGCCCACCCCTGTACCTGTACATGTAGATGGCCCACCCTGTACCTGTACATGTAGATGGCCCACCCTGTACCTGTACATGGCCCACCCTGTACCTGTCCATATAAATGGCCCACCCTGTACCTGTACATATAAATGGCCCACCCTGTACCTGTACATGTAATGGCCCACCCTGTACCTGTCCATATAAATGGCCCAACCTGTACCTGTACATGGCCCACCCTGTACCTGTCCATATAAATGGCCCACCCTGTACCTGTCCATATAAATGGCCCACCCTGTACCTGTACATGGCCCACCCTGTACCTGTACATGTAAATGGCCCACCCTGTACCTGTACATGTAATGGCCCACCCTGTACCTGTCCATATAAATGGCCCACCCTGTACCTGTCCATATAAATGGCCCACCCTGTAACCTGTCCATATAAATGGCCCACCCTGTACCTGTCCATATAAATGGCCCACCCTGTACCTGTACATATAGAAGGCCCACCCTGTACCTGTCCATATAAATGGCCCACCCTGTACCTGTACATGTAGAATGGCCCACCCTGTACCTGTCCCTATAAATGGCCCACCCTGTACCTGTCCATATAAATGGCCCACCCTGTACCTGTCCATATAAATGGCCCACCCTGTACCTGTCCATATAAATGGCCACCCCTGTACCTTATGTACATATAAATGGCCCCCCTGTACCTGTACATAAAATGGCCCACCCTGTACTTGTACATATAAATGGCTCACCCTGTACCTGTACATATAAATGACCCACCCTGTACCTGTACATTAGATGGCCCCCCTGTACCTGTACATATAAATGGCCCACCCTGTACCTGTACATATAAATGGCCCCCCCTGTACCTGTACATATAAATGGCCCACCCTGTACCTGTAATATAAATGGCCCACCCTGTACCTGTACATATAAATGGCCCACCCTGTACCTGTACATGTAAATGGCCCACCCTGTACCTGTACATGTAATGGCCCACCCTGTACCTGTACATATAAATGGCCCACCCTGTACCTGTACATATAAATGGCCCACCCTGTACCTGTCCATATAAATGGCCCACCCTGTACCTGTACATGTAATGGCCCACCCTGTACCTGTACATATAAATGGCCCACCCTGTACCTGTACAATAAATGGCCCACCCTGTACCTGTCCATATAAATGGCCCACCCTGTACCTGTACATGTAGATGGCCCACCCTGTACCTGTCCATATAAATGGCCCACCCTGTACCTGTCCATATAAATGGCCCACCCTGTACCTGTACATATAAATGGCCCACCCCTGTACCTGTACATATAAATGGCCCACCCTGTACCTGTACATATAAATGGCCCACCCTGTACCTGTCCATATAAATGGCCCACCCTGTACCTGTCATATAAATGGCCCACCCTGTACCTGTCATATAAATGGCCCACCCTGTACCTGTACATATAAATGGCCCACCCTGTACCTGTCCATATAAATGGTCCACCCTGTACCTGTACATATAAATGCCCCCCTGTACCTGTACACATAAATGCCCCCCCCTGTACATATAAATGGCCCACCCTGTACCTGTCCATATAAATGGCCGACCCTGTACCTGTCCATATAAATGGTCCACCCTGTACCTGTCCATATAAATGGCCGACCCTGTACCTGTCCATATAAATGGCCGACCCTGTACCTGTCCATATAAATGGCCCACCCTGTACCTGTCCATATAAATGGCCGACCCTGTACCTGTCCATATAAATGGCCGACCCTGTACCTGTCCATATAAATGGCCCACCCTGTACCTGTACATATAAATGCCCCCCTGTACCTGTACACATAAATGCCCCCCCCTGTACATATAAATGGCCCACCCTGTACCTGTCCATATAAATGGCCCACCCTGTACCTGTACATGGCCACCCTGTACCTGTACATGGCCACCCTGTACCTGTACATGGCCCACCCTGTACCTGTACATGGCCCACCCTGTACCTGTACATGGCCCACCCTGTACCTGTACATGGCCCACCCTGTACCTGTACATGTAGATGGCCCACCCTGTACCTGTACATATAAATGGTCCACCCTGTACCTGTACACATAAATGCCCCCCCCCCCGTACATATAAATGCCCCCCCCCTGTACATATAAATGCCCCCCTGTACCTGTACATATAAATGGCCCACCCTGTACCTGTACATATAAATGGCCCACCCTGTACCTGTACATGTAGATGGCCCACCCTGTACCTGTACATATAAATGCCCCTTCCCCCTGTACATATAAATGCCCCCCCTGTACCTGTCCATATAAATGGCCCACCCTGTACCTGTCCATATAAATGGCCCACCCTGTACATGTAGATGGCCCACCCTGTACCTGTCCATATAAATGGCCCACCCTGCACCTGTACATATAAATGGCCCACCCTGTACATGTAAATGGCCCACCCTGTACCTGTATAAATGGCCCCCTACCTGTACTACTGTAAATGGCCCACCCTGTACCTGTACATTAAATGGCCCACCCTGTACCTGTACATAATGGCCCACCTGTACCTGTCATTAATGGCCACCCTGTACCTGTCATTAATGGCCCACCTGTACTTCATTAAATGCCACCCTGTACCTGTACATAATGCCCACCCGTACCTGTACTTAAATGGCCCACCCTGTACCTGTACATATAAATGGCCCACCCTGTACCTGTACATATAAATGGCCCACCCTGTACCTGTCATTAGATGGCCCACCCTGTACCTGTCATATAAATGGCCCACCCTCACCTGTACATATAAATGGCCCACCCTGTACTGTACATTAATGGCCCCCTTACTGTATAAATGGCCCACCCTGTACCTGTACATATAAATGGCCCACCCTGTACCTGTACATTAATGCCCACCTGTACCTGTCATATAAGGCCCACCCTGTACCTGTACATTGGCCCCTACCTGTTAGGCCCACCTGCTTATTAATGGCCACCTGTACTCATTAAAGGCCACCTGTACCTGTCATAATGCCCCCCCTGTACATTAATGCCACCCCTGTACAATAATGCCCACCGACGTTAAATGCCCACTGTACTGTACATTAATGGCCCACCTGTACCTGTCATATAAATGCCCCTTCCCTTAATATAAATGCCCCTGTACTGTCATTATGCCCACCTGTCTGCATATAAATGCCCACTACATGTTATGGCCACGTACTGTCATATATGGCCCCCTTACTGTCTTAATGCCCCCTGTACTGTTAATGGCCCACTGTAACTGTAAATGGCCACCTGTACCTGTCATATATGGCCCCTGTACTGTCATATAATGCCCCCCCCTGTACTATAATGCCCCTGTACCTGTATAAATGGCCCTTACTGAAATGCCCCGCCTTCCTACTTAAGCCACTTACCTGACATTAAAGCCCCTGTACGTACATATAATGGCCACCTGACCTGTATTAAATGCCACCTGTACTGTCATTAATGCCACCTGACTGATGCCCCTGTACTTCATATAATGGCCACCCTGTCTGTCATAAATGGCCCCCTGTACTGTCATGGCCACTGTACTGTCTGTAATGGCCCCCTGACCTGTACATTAAATGCCCACCTACTGTCTTAAATGGCCACCTGTACTGTAATGGCCACCTTAATTAAATGGCCCACCTGACTGTACATTAATGCCACCTTACTGTCATTAAATGGCCACCCTGTACTGTCATTAAATGCCCCCTTCATATAATGGCCCACCTGTACCTGTACATTAAATGCCACCTGTACCTGTCATTAATGCCCACCTGTACCTGTCATAAATGGCCACCTGTCCTGTATAATGCCCTTACCTGTCATTAAATGGCCACCTGTACTGTCTAAATGGCCCCCTGTACTGTCATTAAATGGCCCACCTGTACCGTCTTAATGCCCACTGTACTGTACTTAATGCCACTGTACCTGTCATTAAATGCCCTGTACCTCATATAAATGCCCTGTACTGTACATAATGCCCCTGACCTTACATATAAATGGCCACCTGTACGTCTAAAATGGCCACCTGTACTGTCATAAATGCCCTATATTAATGCCCTGTACGTCTAAATGCATCTGTCTATGCCCCTGTAGCCCACCCTGTACCTGTACATATAAATGGCCCACCTGTACCTGTACATATAAATGGCCCACCCTGTACCTGTACATATAAATGGCCCACCCTGTACCTGTCATATAAATGGCCACCCTGTACCTGTCCATATAAATGGCCCACCCTGTACCTGTACATATAAATGGCCCACCTGTACCTGTACATATAAATGGCCCACCCTGTACCTGTACATATAAATGGCCCACCCTGTACCTGTACATATAAATGGCCCACCCTGTACCTGTCATATAAATGGCCCCACCCTGTACCTGTACATATAAATGGCCACCCCTTACCTACATATAAATGGCCCACCCTGTACCTGTACATATACCCCCCCCTGTACCTGTACATATAAATGCCCCCCCCTGTACATATAAATGGCCCACCCCTGTACCTGTACATATAAATGGCCCACCCCTGTACCTGTCCATATAAATGGCCCACCCCTGTACCTGTCCATATAAATGGCCCACCCTATACCTGTCCATATAAATGGCCCACCCTGTACCTGTCCATATAAATGGCCCACCCCTGTACCTGTCCATATAAATGGCCCACCCTGTACCTGTCCATATAAATGGCCCACCCTGTACCTGTCCATATAAATGGCCCACCCTGTACCTGTACATGTAGATGGCCCACCCTGTACCTGTACATGTAGATGGCCCACCCTGTACCTGTACATGTAGATGGCCCACCCTGTACCTGTACATGTAGATGGCCCACCCATTACATGTAAATGCCCCCCCCCCTGTGCCTGTACATGTAAATGCCCCCCCCCCTGTCCATATAAATGGCCCACCCCTGTACCTGTCCATATAAATGGCCCACCCCTGTACCTGTACATATAAATGGCCCACCCTGTACCTGTCCATATAAATGGCCCACCCTGTACCTGTACATATAAATGACCCACCCTGTACCTGTCCATATAAATGGCCCACCCTGTACCTGTACTTATAAATGGCCCACCCTGTACCTGTACTTATAAATGGCCCACCCCTGTACCTGTCCATGTAGCTGGCCCACCCTATACCTGTCCATGTAGATGGCCCACCCTGTACCTGTCCATATAAATGGTCCACCCTGTACCTGTCCATATAAATGGCCCACCCCTGTACCTGTCCATGTAGATGGCCCACCCTATACCTGTCCATGTAGATGGCCCACCCTGTACCTGTCCATATAAATGGTCCACCCTGTACCTGTCCATATAAATGGCCCACTCTGTACTTTTAATATTAAATTCCTTGGATATCCTTGCGGATACTTTGACGGGCTGGCAGCGCAGTTTGGACCCTTTTCTTACAACTTAACAGGACGGATTCTTTTGGTTTGCAGCAGCCGCCAATGCTGATATTCGTGGTTGTGTCTCACACAACCTAAATGGGTGAGTTGACCTAATCGCCATCAGATAAGACCCTATTTGCACTCTCTTCCCTTCTAGCCCGTCTGACCCTGTTTTCTGTCTCTCATAGGTATGATCACTCCAATGTGAACTGTTGCTGCATTAATTCTGGAAAGTATCTGGCTATGGATTGTTCCACTCGAATAGCTTGGCTCTGTGTCAAGTCACTCTAGGTGCTCCAGCAACCCTGGATGGTTTTGTTTACAGGGTCACCTGGAGTCTTCAGGGGCTATTGCTGCAAGATGTCTATATAGTGGTCGCTGCAGGGTAATTGCTGTCTCCAGCTTCCTTTGCTGCAGGATCTTCTATATTGACGTCGTTACAGGATTGTCTCGTGTCTCCAGGTGTCGTCGCTGCAGGATCTTCCATATTGTCGTCGTTACAGGATTGTCTCGTGTCTCCAGGTGTCGTCGCTGCAGGATCTGATCATATTGCACTTAAAATTTAGGTTTTTATAGTAATGAGATTTTGCTATTTTGATTGCTTCATCAGGTGTTTTCTTGTATTTTTACTTCTATGTGATCTATGGGACTTGAAAAAACAAGAGGCCAAACAAAAGCTCCTCCAGAGACACGTTTGTGCTATTTTTATAGAAGAAAATGCCTGAGGCCGATTCAGCGATCACTAGGGTTTTAATGTCTGGACAATCAAGTGTGGGTTTTTAAATAGAAATTTTTTTCTACTTTTTTATATGAATTTTTTTTTTTTTTACCAGAATTCTACAAATAATTACTGTGAATACAAGTAGGGCTGTGGAGTTGGTAAGCTACGTACCTGACTCTGACCCCTCAATTTCCCTGACTCTGACTCCAGCCCTATATAGAGGGACTGTCTGTACACTGATGTTTCGCCGCAGATAGAACCCTCCTGGGTTGCTATGGATTTTATTTGCATTTATCAGTTCTATAACATATTTCGCTCCTATAATACAGTCCGTGAACATTTTATACTTTTGGTCTTGAGTCTGGACTGTTTCTTTTGATATCTGATGTATACGCGGGGTGAGAAACCTTACAAAGGCGTGAACATAAGAGGGCAAGAATGACAGAGATAACATGAAGGTCAACAGAGTTTATACTGGGAGGGTGTATATGTATAGTATCCCCGTAACCATCTTGACCTGGAAAATTGTGTGAACAGAATATTTTTTTACTGTGAGCATCTGAACTTGTGGGTTGTAATAATCACCCAGGCTTCAGGATAATGATGTAACATGTTTTATTTGTATCTGTACACAGTATTACAGAAACTCCAGGTAGATGGCCGCAATGCGATGTCCCCAGTCAACAACGTCCCAAACCAGCCAACGACACTAGTACTTGGGTACCTCCAGATGATGGATATCATGACCACAGCACGTGTATCCAGCTCCACAATAGTCCTTAGAATAGTTCCTCAAATCCATATGGTAGATCTCACGACCAAAGCGAATGTATCCAGCTCTATAGACCATCCATAAGCTCAGGACCTGGCTTTAGCACTGATTGTTTCACTTCCAATTCTCAGCACTAACTAAATCGCAGTTGCATCGCGCTGTCACACAAGCGATATCGCTGGTGCGTCACTTTTCGGCGATGTCGCTCGCGATATTAACGCGTGTGATGCTGCCTTTAATTATATGTACGTTCAACTCAAACATAATGCCAGGAGGAACAGAGCCATAGCTGCCCTCACCAGATGCAAGACAGTGAATGTTGATGAAGGCATGATTGCGTTATGGCCATGGAGACTGGCTAGGATGACACCCTGTTATGGTCATGGAGGCTGACTAGGATGACACACTGTTATGGCCATGGAGGCTGACTAGGATGACACATTGTTACAATCACTCTCCCCCTTTCAAGTTGTGTACAGACGGGTGACTTTAAAACATAAAAATAACATTGATGTAAGCAGTGCCCTGTGCTCAAAGGCTGCATTCACACATTTCGTATTTTGCCGCGTTTTTTTACGCGCGCTTTTCAAAATACGCAATGTGCCTTTTGTCTGCCAGCAAAGTGAATGGGAACTTCACTTTGCAGTGCAGACATTGCGTAAAAATACGCAGTGCATTTTCCGGGAGAAAACGCAGCTCCGTAAACAATTGATATGTCAATTGTTTACGCAGCTACTTCTGCGTATTCTCCCAGAGGGGAGAAAGAATCCTGCTTCCTCCTCCCCTCTGTGACAGCTGTGGCCGCCCATTAGATTTCAAAGTGTATTAATATACACTACGAAATCTAAACTAAACAAAAGCAAGTGTCTGAAAAATAAAAAATAATCAATACATCACCTTCCGACGCCTTCTCCCGCTGTGTGATCCCCGGTTCCAAGTGAGATCTCTTCTGACAGGACCTGTGGTGACGTCAGAGGGGGGCGTTCCCGGGCACTCGCGGTCATGTGATGCATATCACATGACCGCGAACAGCCAATCAGCGATGGGAACGCCCCCCCCTCTGACGTCACCACAGGTCTTCTCAGTACACCTCTCACTTAGAACCGGAGACCGGACAGCGGCAGAAGGCACCGGACAGGTGATGTAGTCATTCTTTTTTATTTTACATACATTTGCCTCTGTTTAATTTAGACTTCACAGTGTATATTAATACACTGGGAAATCTAATGGGGCTGTCACAGAGGGGAGGAGGAAGCAGGATTTTTCCTCCCCTCTGTGACATCACTGCGTTTTCTGGAGTAAAGAAAGCACAGTGTGTGAAAGCCCCTGCGTATTTTGTTGCGCTTTTTTGCGCGGCCGAAAAACGCGGCAAAAAAGCGCAGCAAAATACGCAAATGTGTGAACGTAGCCAAAGTGTGATAGTCATTAGTTCATGGCCAGCTCCTCACACTAAATGAGCAATAAATACTATAAATCAAAATGTCAAAAAACAATGGCAGAATCTTTTTTTTGCTTTCGCTCATGACAAGAGAGGATCCTGCCTTCAAGACCAGGAAACCAACAGAATAAAAAACAGTAGCCTGTACAATGGCATCTCCTTGAAGAATGAACCCTACACTCGGGTCTGTCCAAGGAGATGGTTTTTCCTCACCCAGGACTTTGGTCACCTCCTATAGGGAAAGACTGTGTGCTGCTCATGTAACACCCCAAGGTTGCCGGTTGCCTAGGTGGGTGGACGCACGAATAGCGAACCACCCTAGTGGCCCCGCATGTCTTTCATAAGTTACCTAGTCTCCGCGGTGTACATCCCGGTCCGGGTGACCACGACGCAGGTGTGACTCAATGTCTCTACGCACCACGAAGATTTCATCACGCAATCCTTGCTGGCGTATAAATCCCCAGCCGTCCGCATAGTTAAATGACACTACGGTGCCAGTCTTTCTCAGTTCCAAAGACAGTGGGGGGTGTCTGCGGGCTTCCTCCCTCATCCTACGGCTCTCAATCTCCCGTTGATAATACTCCTCTCGGCGTCTTTGCCGGGCCTCCTGGTCGGACGCACTGACCAGTGGGATATACTCTAGTAGTGTGGTGTAACGGGGTCTCCAGAACGGCAGTAACATCTGCGTCGCAGCTTGGCACAACTGCAGGTAGCCTCCGCTGGTAGGTCCGCCATGCCAGCCCTGGGATACGATCTCCAGCGGCTTCGGGACGGTAGAACAGCTCCTCTTCGTCCTCCACGGAGTCATCCTCGGCTAGGTTGGTGATAATATCCAAGCTGTCGTCAACCTCCAGTGCTGGGATCAAATCCTCCCACAGTGTTCTGCGTTCTATTTGCGACAGAGATAACCACACGCTCATTTTTGGGTGCAGTACCCCATCATCATTTACAGGAGAGAACCCCTCCATCACCATCATCTACAGGAGAGAAGCCCTTCATCATCATCATCTACAGGAGAAAAGCCCTCCACCATCATCGTCTACAGGAGAGAAGCCCTCCATCATCATCATCATCATCTACAGGAGAGAAGCTGTCCATCATCATCATCATCTACAGGAGAGAAGCCCTCCATCATCATCATCATCATCATCTACAGGAGAGAAGCCCTCCATCATCATCATCATCTACAGGAGAGAACCCCTCCATCATCATCATCATCTACAGAAGAGAAGCCCTCCATCATCAACAGGAGAGAGTCCCTCCATCATCATCATCATCTACAGGAGAGAAGCCCTCCATCATCATCATCTACAGGAGAGAAGCCCTCCATCATCATCTACAGGAGAGAAGCCCTCCATCATCATCATCATCTACAGGAGAGAAGCCCTCCATCATCATCATCATCTACAGGAGAACTCCTCCATCATCACCTACAGGAGAGAAGCCCTCCATCATCATCATCTACAGGAGAGAAGCCCCTCCATCATCATCATCATCTACAGGAGAGAAGCCCCTCCATCATCATCATCATCTACAGGAGATAAGCTGTCCCTCATCATCATCATCTACAGGAGAGAAGCCCTCCATCATCATCAACATCTACAGGAGAGAAACCCCTCCTCCATTATCATCATCATCTACAGGAGAGAAGCCCTCCATCATCATCATCTACAGGAGAGAACCCCTCCATGATCATCATCTACAGGAGAGAACCCCCTCCATGATCATCATCTACAGGAGAGAAGCCCTCCATCGTCATCTACAGGAGAGAAGCCCTCCATCATCATCATCATCTACAGAAGAGAAGCCCTCCATCATCATCATCATCTACAGAAGAGAAGCCCTCCATAATCATCATCATCTACAGGAGAGAACCCCTCCATCATCATCATCTACAAGAGAGAAGCCCTCCATCATCATCATCTACAGGAGAGAACCCCTCAATCATAATAATCTACAGGAGAGAAGCCCTCAATCATCATCATCATCTACAGGAGAGAAGCCCTCATCATCACATCATACAGAGAGAACCCCTCACATCTACAGGAGAGAAGCCCTCCATCATCATCACATCTACAGGAGAGAAGCCCTCCATCATCATCATCATCACTACAGGAGAGAAGCCCTCCATCATCATCTACAGGAGAGAAGCCCTCCATCATCTATCTACAGGAGAGAAGCCCTCTATCATCATCATCATCTACAGGAGAGAAGCCCTCCATCATCATCATCATCTACAGGAGAGAAGCCCTCCATCATCATCATCATCTACAGGAGAGAAGCCCTCCATCATCATCATCATCTACAGGAGAGAACCCCCCCATCATCATCATCATCTACAGGAGAGAAGCCCTCCATCATCATCATCATCTACAGGAGAGAAGCCCTCCATCATCATCTACAGGAGAGAAGCCCCTCCATCATCATCATCATCATCATCTACAAGAGAGAAGCCCTCCATCATCATCATCATCTACAGGAGAGAAGCCCTCCATCATCATCATCATCTACAGGAGAGAACCCCCCCATCATCATCATCTACAGGAGAGAAGCCCTCCATCATCATCATCTACAGGAGAGAAGCCCTCCATCATCATCATCTACAGGAGAGAAGCCCTCCATCATCATCTACAGGAGAGAAGCCCTCCATCATCATCTACAGGAGAAAAGCCCCTCCATCATCATCATCTACAGGAGAGAAGCCCTCCATCATCATCATCTACAGGAGAGAAGCCCTCCATCATCATCACCTACAGGAGAGAAGCTCTCCATCATCATCATCATCACTACAGGAGAGAAGCCCTCCATCATCATCATCTACAGGAGAGAAGCCCTCCATCATCATCTACAGGAGAGAAGCCCCTCCATCATCATCATCATCATCATCTACAAGAGAGAAACCCTCCATCATCATCATCATCTACAGGAGAGAACCCCTCCATCATCATCATCATCTACAGGAGAGAACCCCTCCATCATCATCATCATCTACAGGAGAGAAGCCCTCCATCATCATCATCATCATCTACAGGATAGAAGCCCTTCATCATCATCATCTACAGGAGAGAAGCCCTTCATCATCATCATCTACAGGAGAGAAGCCCTTCATCATCATCATCTACAGGAGAGAAGCCCTCCATCATCATCATCTACAGGAGAGAAGCCCTCCATCATCATCATCTACAGGAGAGAAGCCCCTCCATCATCATCATCTACAGGAGAGAAGCCCTCCATCATCATCATCTACAGGAGAGAAGCCCCTCCATCATCATCATCTACAGGAGAGAAGCCCTCCATCATCATCATCTACAGGAGAGAAGCCCTCCATCATCATCATCATCTACAGGAGAGAAGCCCTCCATCATCATCATCTACAGGAGAGAAGCCCTCCATCATCATCACCTACAGGAGAGAAGCCCTCCATCATCATCTACAGGAGAGAAGCCCCTCCATCATCATCATCATCATCTACAAGCGAGAAGCCCTCCATCATCATCATCATCTACAGGAGAGAACCCCTCCATCATCATTACAGGAGAGAAGCCCTCCATCATCATCATCATCTACAGGAGAGAAGCCCTCCATCATCATCATCATCTACAGGAGAGAAGCCCTCCATCATCATCATCATCTACAGGAGAGAAGATGTCTCGTGGATACCTACAACCACATACCAATTAGTTCAACTAATTACTCACCTGCTTACTTGATGCGAGCAAGATCAGGCAAACTACCAGTTGATTTAGAGATGGGAACCATCAAACCAACCAGATTCTCCAGAGGAAGATTGGATTAACCAACGCCAAGAACAGTACAAGAAGGTACAAGAAAGTGTTAAAAGAAATCTGAACATAAGCAGAAGCAAGCAAGAGCGCGACTTTAACAAGCACGCCTCAGCAGAACCTTTGACAACAGGTGAACTAGTGCTAAAAAGAAAGAGAAAAACCAACAAATTGGATGACAATTGGGAGTCAGAACCTTACACAATAATGCCGTCACAATATGACAGCTCTAAAACTTGTGTTATCAGCAAAGATAAAGGAAACACTTTTACAACTGTATCAAGAGACCATTTGAAGAAATGTCCAGAACAGTTAAAACCTCAAGAAACCAGTTACCCTGCAGTAACAGTTGAGGGACCAAGAGAAAACCTAGTCCATACAGAAATTGGAGACCTACCAGCCGACTGGCCTCAATGCAATGGTGCATTTATCATACCAGTTATTTCTTTCTACCAACCTGTAGAAAATCAAGAATCAATACCAACTCAATCAGTTCAAGAAGAACCAGTTCAAATGCAAGAAATGCAGCCTGTTATTTCGGAACCATAGATTCCTGTAATCGGTGAACCTGCTAGTCTTGTAGTAAGAGAGAGAATCCGTATACAGCTACCTACACTACCACCTTTAACAGAGGATAGTCCAGTAGACAGATTACGTACATATTATGGAATCACAGAAACACGTAGGAGCAATAGAGAAAGAATCTGTACGTACACTACAACAACAGCTTTTGACACGCCAACACTACGCAGATCCACACGTAGTACATTGGGACAAACCTCAAATAGATATGGAGAATGGGTTTAAAATGTAGTGGAACAATGTTACCTGTTAAACAATGTAAATAGTACCCGTGCTCAAAAACTGTAAAAAGTAGTGTACAGAAGGGTGGAGGAACTGGGCCCTGTCCCAAGTAAATTAAGTTGGGGACAGAAAGTGCCTGGGTAGGGTAAGAAGGTTAGACCCGGCCTCCTAAGCAGAGACACCCATAGAGAATGTGTATAAAGTTTAAAATGTATACCCCTGTATGTTCCTAAGCCATCAGAAACTTTACTGCTGGACTTTACCCTTTTTCCCGTTTCTTTTGAACTTGGACAATTGTCACAGGACTTGTGAGACCAAAAACTTACTTTTTCCAGCCTGCGGCAGATGGACTAGTGCCGTATGGACTGCTTTTTCAAATTTTTCCCTTCTTTTTTAGTGATTTTTGTAATTTTTCATTAAGACTTTGTAAGTACCGGTTGTTAAATGTATATAAATTGTTTAGAGGTTAAGTTGTAAAGAAAAACTTTTAGCTCAGTCCGGGAGAACTGAAGTTAACTAAGGGGGAATGTGGCACCCTTGTTGGGGCACCACAAGAACTCTTAGGACACAAGTGGAATGTACACAGCAAGCAGACCTCACAAAATAACACAACCTTTAACACCCCTTTCACCCCAGGCCTCTAGGGGGAGCTCCACTGGTTTCCTTAAGCCAGTTCCCCCTATAAATACGGGTCCTGGAGGGAGAAACAGTGGAGTGTGCAGTCACTTTAGAACTGTGAACAGCTAGGAGAGCTGACCTGGCCCATACCAGCACACCCGGGAAAGAGAGAGACCCTCGCAACAGGGGTCATAGGAACAAGGAGCAAATACCGCACAGGGACAGAGGAGTTACTGCAACTCGCCCTAACAATCCGGTCACTGGGTCCGAGCTGCAGGAGCTGTAACGCCGGCTGCAGAGAAACCAGCACTCCCACCAAGGGAGTTTAGCTCCCTGAATACCTGAAGCACCGCTAGATGAGAGCCCGGGAAGGGCGGGCACGTCCAACAACCCCTTTATAGTGCCCTGAGTGCAGCAATCTCAGGTGTATTGGTCACACCACATTGTGCCATTCCGGTTTGGTGGTATTTCATATCCACCAGGACCCTCTTAGAACTGTGTATAGAAGGAAGCCTACACCACTGCTTGCTGTGGAAACTCCAGGAGTGCATACTTCATCGCCCGGTCGAGTGTACCTTTTGTCACCAGTAAAAGGTACAGAAAAGACTTTATGTGTTCGTGCATCTTTCATGAAGTAATACTTATAACGACCGAGCTGCCGTATCCCATCCAGCGTAGCTCCTGGCCCCGGGGACTCCTGCTCATCCTGTGGGGAGCATCCCATCAAGCTGCCGCACATCCCCCGGAGGCCCAAGCAGCGCCGGTGCCATCACCGGATACCCACAGGTGGCGTCACGACAATCAAGAAACATCCCCATCCTCTTATCCCCTATTGATCTGACCACCGGGCCCCACAGCCTCAGGCGCGGAACCGTGACATGGGAAGCATCGCCTGAGACCTGAGAACCCGGCAACGGTGAGTCAGTTATATATAAGGTTTCTGTATCCTAAGATTTTTATAGGATATATAAATAAATTAAGTGGAAGTTATGGAGCTGGATACAGAAAGCTTATAGTGGAAACCATTCCTGTTTAAAGCTCCAATCACAGATGCTGTCACAGACAATGTGTCTTTGGCTGTTCAGCAACCAATGCGGTGAATATTAAATGAGGCTAATGAGTGGGACCCACAAGAGACCGCAGCACCGATACAGGTGAGTATAATGCTTTAATCACAGACTTATCATTGAAGTCCCTGCTCGGTGTCTGTGTACCTTTACAAGGTGTGACAATGTCGTGCATGGCTCAGTAGGCATGCTGGATCCGGTTTTGCTGGATCAGGAACAATCTGGTAAATTGTATTCGGCACCCATTGACACACATTATAAACCATGCCACAGTATGCCAGATCTGATTGGAAGCATTTTTTTTTATTGAGCCCAAAAAACACTCTATGTTGTGTCTTTTGGGCTCGGTAAAAAAGTGGTTTTGGACGGATCCGTGAACAATGAATGCAACCGGATGCAAATGAAAGTGTTGGATTTTCCACTAAAAATCAACGGGCACAAACCGGATCCAGTTTGTGATGAGCTCGGCTAGGGGTACTCGGATACCGGGCCTGGGTTTGATGGATTTAACTGGGGAATCATGGGTGGTCGGGTTCCCGATTCTGTGCCCTGGCTGTCATTTGTTAGATGGGGGAAATATTTACAGGGATAATAAGTACGTGACGCCACCTGCGGATCCTGGTAGTTTGGATACCGGCGCTGCAGGCCGGCCGCTGAGGTGATGATGGGTGCAGCTCAGTGTGGTCCAGCTCCCCACAGGTGGAGCTTTTACCTCAGGGCAGCGGTGATGGAGGATGAGGGGAGTAGTTTTTACCCCTCCGGTGAGACGATGATGTTGCTGAGGCCCTCCGGGCGCCGGCGGTAAGAAAGACTGATTCAACTTCAACTCCGCTTTACTGGTACCGGCAGATGTTATAGAGAACACAGTACAGTCTGGTGTAACAGGTAGTAGTTGTCTGTTCAGGGTACCCCTATGGAGTCTCCAGATGTTCCTTTCTGATAGTCTCTCGGGGTCTAATTTTGACCTTCTCTCTATTTAACCACCCTTGCAGAGCTCTCCCACCAGTCCCCTGGTCTCATACGGTGGAGCACGGGTTTTCCTTTACCGGTACGGACGGGAGTAGCATAAGTGCACTATATCTCCCGCCACCAGAATCCAGACCGTTACTCCTGAAATCTTGGACCAATTTTGGGCCTGAGGGGCAAGGTACCTTCTTGTGGCACCTACGGCTACCCGGTTTCAGAGGGCCCGCGGCTCGTCGGTTTACGGCCAGGGATGAACCGCTCACCGCCTCGGCTTCCCGTGTTGCCGGTGTTCCCCAGACGTTACCAACCGGCTCCAACCGGTGCTGGTCCGGGTCGCTCCCCTGGAGATGGATGATCCTTCTGTCAGAGGGCTGTCAGGTGAGACCTCACTGCCTGCCTTCCCAGCACTGTCCCTGACGCCGACTCAACTCCTGACTGACACTAACTGTCACTTAAGTCTCCCGCTCTAACCTAGGCTCCACCCCCTTTTGGACCTACTGAATAATCAGTCCTTCTATACTAAGGTGAGCTAGTGTTGAGTGCTGACCTAGACTCCATAGGTTAAACCCAAACCCACAACTACAGAGATACTACATACATTTACAAAGTGTAATACCTCCCTGAGGCGCCTAGTCATAGGGGCACCACACTCAGGCTCACTGTCAGTTGTCTCCAGGGGTCTCTGGCTCAGCTGCAGCAGTTGCTTCATTCTCAAGGCTTGGCTGCGGGTCCTATTGCTGGCAACCTCAGGCTCACCCTGGAACTGGTCTCTTGTCTTTGGTTCCAGGACCAAAGTCTCTGCGAGCTCCGGGTTGCTGAGCTCTCTCTGGGTGGCATGTTGAGACAACTCGCAGCGTGTATGTGCGCTCCAGTATCTAAAAGTCCAACCTAAAGTTTAATTTAGCTGGGTGCGCAAGTCTTTCAAGGTAGCCTCCTAGAATGCGGCGTCTCCTTCATGAGACAGGAGCGAAGCGGCACCCAGTTCAGCAGTCCTGAGGCTGCTCGCTTCCTCCACCTCGTGAGCTGGGCCTCCCTGGTTCCCCGCCATTATTACAGACCTGTGAACCACACCCATGCTGCATCTTCTTTGTCTTGCTGCAACCTTCCTGCCGCCATTTGTAGTTTCCGGCAGGAGTACTTTAATCACAGGCCCGCCCCCTTGGTCTTTTCTTGGCAACTCAAGCGGGTCTGGATTTTTGCACCTCACTGTGCTCTCACATGTTCATTCCTAGTGCGCCTGTGCGCAGAGCCTTGAGCCAGCTCCCATGGGCCCTCTCTGGGGAACTCTCGTCCGGGTCCACCGGACCCTATACGGTGCCTTTTGAAAGATGCGCCGTGCGTTCGGCCTCAACTTCCTAAAGAAGCTCGGGCCTCCGGTTTGATGGCTTGGGGGTGAACACCCGCATCGTGTTCAGAGCCAGTCCTCCGTTACAGGACCAGATCCCTCCAGCTGGTAGTCGTACCAGACCTGGATTCGGGTGCACCGCAATCCCTGGTGCCTCTAGGCTCTCCCCGCTGTGCTCCTCACAGCCTTCTTCCTCTAAGGCTGCTTTCACATCGCAATTTTTTCCTGTCCGTGGGGATCCTACTTTTTGCAGGACCCCATGGACAGGAAAGGACTGCATCGGATGTGTGGATAACGGATGCCAATTCTGTGTCCGGGTCCGTGACTTTCACGGATCCGGACACAGAACGGCACTTTTGCTTTTGCAATGTATAATATACATTTCGGAAGTGAAGCAAGGGTTTAAAAAAAAATAAAAAAAAGTCACCTCTTTGGCGTGTGTCCCCGCGATGTGAGGCATCTACTGGAGTTGAAGGACCTGGGAATCAGCTGACCGGGTTGCTTCGCCCCTTCCCGGTCAGCTGATTCATCACATAACTGCACAGCTGATCGGTTTAAAATCTCCCGCCCGCCGAATGGTTTTGCTCATGCTCAGTACACTAAAATCGGGTCCGGGAAACAATCCGATGTTTTCCTGGACCCGTGCACCATGGGCCCCCGTTATCTGCCGTGGATTGTGTCAGATCCGATTGTGTCCGATTTGGTCCGCTGTGCCTAAAACCGGATCAGTCTCCAATTTTCGGTAAGCAGAAAATCGGACACAATCGGATCTGACACAAATTGGATGCTGTTAAGGCCAAATCCGATCAGATCCATTGCCCATAGGGATACATGGGGGCCAAATCTGTTCCGTGACTGTCCATTTCACAACGGAGAGCCACGGTTGGCAGAAAATTGCAATCTGAAAGCAGCCCGTCTTCCCGCTCTTCCACTAACCCACCTAGCTCCTCCCACCAGGACTGGGTCTCCCTGGCACAGATCCCCTACTCTAAGGTGTGTGGATGGGTGTATGAGGGCCCCTTATGTGACATCCCAATCAAATTTAGGCAAAAAGTTGCACATGATGATTTGGTCAAAAGATAATTTATCGTTCCGACATTGATATAGGAAAGAAAGAAAAAGTAGCAAAGCACTTAAAGGGAACCTGTCACCATGAAAAGTAATCCTCTGCTCTTTCTGGGATTGTGGGTCCAGTAGGCGGTCCTATCAGTGATTGACAGTTGTGTTTATATAAGTGTGCATACAATATAACTGTCAATCACTGATAGCCCCGCCCTCTGGACCGAAAATCCAAGAAAGCAGAGGATTAAATGATGAAATCCCAAATTTTACTGAATCTTTTCTCACCAAACTAGATATCGATCTTCTCACCTCCCCCTGTTCTATAACATGATGGCTGCAGATCAGATTGCCTTCTCATGGTGACAGGTTCTCTTTAAAGGCATAAAACTGAGGAGGACGATGAAGAAGGACATAAAGAGAGATGGAGTCTTAAAGATGGAGTGAACAGAGGTCTCGGATATGAGGTCTCCATAACCCCTCGCCCACCCCGATGCTCCGCCGCACAGCAATGGAATAAAGAGACGTCACAAGTCTATAAAATATGTAACTTTTCTTTATATACAATAACAAGAATAAAAACCGAATGTTTCTGTAGGATGTTTCGCCATCATGTGTCCTCTGGGGTCCGATGATATTACACGCTGGAGAAATACTCCTTCAGGGGGCTGAAGAGATGGCGGATGACCGGGACACTCCAGGACCGACCCAAGACTTTCTGCCTGGAGCTGTGATTCATCTGACAGACGTCTGTGTAATGAGGGGGGAACCCGAAGACCCTGCGAGGAGAGGGACGAAGGAAAACATCCCAGATTTAGAGAATGTTCACTCTACCCCTCCCTGAAAACCTTATGATAAAATCACTTCTTTATGAGTGCATTGATCGCCTTACTGTTGGCGTGGTCATGTGAGTAGAGCAGCCAATAGTGATCAACTGCTGGGGTCAAATGACAACTCCATGGCGGTGACCATCCAGAGGGGCATATCGGGCACCAAAGCTCCTTTTTTTCAAGACATTTCAAAGTTTTTTTCCAAAAATCGACTAGTAGGAGCTCCAGCAATGACATCTATAAGATGTAGGGGATGTCTGAAGTAGCACATTCATGGTATTTTTGGAGTCATGGGGGGGATGACGACCAACAGTGGAATGTAGGGGTTAATTCTCACCTTTTTGGTGTAATTTTATATTGTGAGAGTAAATATCAGAATCCCCGGTGATCTGGGGTGACAGGAGTCAATGATTCCTTGGTGGTGATCACTAGAGATGAGCGATGTTCGATTTGAATAGTTCGCCAATCTCAAATTCGAGTTGATTTTGGCGCTATTTGAGTCATTCGCCGAATTCGAACAATTTGGTTCCAATTCGGCGAATTTCGAACATGTTCGATTTTGGTTCGAAAATGCGGCAGATGCGGTCAGAAAACTGCATCTGCCGCATTTTGAGCCAAAATAAACATTCCCTAGAAGAAAGAAAGTGTTAAAAATAAAAAAATAATGTATGCTCACCTGTCCGCGGTCCACCGAAGCCTCCGGTATGGTGCTGTGTCTTCCAGGACCTGTGGTGACGTCAGTTCTCGCGGGAACTCCGGTCACATGACCGGAGTTCCGCGAGAACATGACGTCACCACAGGTCATGGAAGCACAGGACCTTGCCGGAAAGCTTAAAATAGATATTTTTATGATTCGGACCCTTTCTTTAAGTAAAAGTTACTTAAAGAAAGGGTCCGAATCATAAAAATATCTATTTTAAGCTTTCCGGCAAGGTCCTGTGCTTCCAGGACCTGTGGTGACGTCATGTTCTCGCAGAACTCCGGTCATGTGACCAGAGTTCCCGCGAGAACTGACGTCACCACAGGTCCTGGAAGACACAGCACCATACCGGAGGCTTCGGTGGACCGCGGACAGGGGAGCATACATTATTTTTTTATTTTTAACACTTTATTTGACTTTATTTCACTTCCACAATGTATGTATATACATTGTGGAAGTGAAAAAGCCCCACAAGCCCGGATTGTTCGTTTTCCGGGGTGTTCGACGGTGTTCGTCGAGCAATCGATGAACATTCGTCGAACACCCCGTCGATTCGACGAATCGAATCGAATTCGAACACCGGGGTGGTGGCTCATCTCTAGTGATCACTTGAGGATTGGTGAGGTCCACCGAGAATGGCTACATGGTTGCGTAGCTTTATGTATTCTCTGTGGGACGCTGGAAATGGTGAGAGCAGAGCGCTGTACGTGGGTATTTACCGTAATCCCATAGAGAGAGAATAGAGCCTTGGCCCCCCAAGTATGTGCAATCATCTGCCCATTCTATAGCCTGTCCTTGAGTTTAGTAGAACCTCACCGGTCTGTGATTGCCTATCCTGTGGACAAGTGATCACTTTAAGGCTCCATTCACACTGTGCGTTTTTGGTCTGTTTTTTTCTCATCAGTTTTTGTAGCCAAAACCAGGAGATTGTAATAAATCCAGAAGTGGTGACGTGTTCCTATTAGACTTTTCCTCTGATTGTTCCACTCCCGGTTTTGGCTTCAAAAACTGATGAGAAAATACAGACCAAAAGCACAAAGTGTGAATGTAGCCTAAATGTTAGGGAGATCTCTACGACAGCATTCCTAGGGATCTAGTGGTGTACTGACAGAGACATACTGCAAATGGTGGCAGACCAGGCGGCCACTATGGGACCTGTGTGTCAAGGGTGCCCAGTGTCAACACCGGCACTGGGTCCTCACAACCCAACTTTTACCTGTATCCACATCCTAGTTGCAGATACAGAAAGTGATGATGAAGGAGGGAGCGTCAGCTGGCGTTCTGTACTTCGCCATTCACCCTTTAGCGTCTAACGACCCGGTGCAGTGGGCACGAAGACGTCATTACATAGTGCCCACTGTGCCGAGCATTGCAGACCACATGCTGCAGAGAACGGAGCAGCGGGAGAACAGAGAGTGAGGTTTTTTTTGTGTGTAATCTTTTAAGGGGTCCATCATACTATTTAGAGGGTCATTTGTGGGGTCATCATACTATTTGGAATAGTATTAGGGGAGCCATAATATTATTTAGAGGACTATGAGAAGCTATCAAACTACTTGGAGGGCTATTTGTGGGACCATCATACTGTTTAGAAGGGTGGGCAGGGCCAATTATACTGTATGGAGGGCTCTGTGGGGACCATTATACTGTGTAGGGGTCTATGTGGGGGCCATCAAGCTGCGTAGAGGTTTATGTGGGGGCCCTAATACTGTCTGTGGGAGACTATGGGGTCCATCATTCTGTGTGCAGGGGACTCTGGGAGACATTATACTGTGTGTGGGGCTATGGGCCATCATACTGTGTGTGGGGGGACTATGGGGCCATCATACTATGTGTGGGGGACTATGGGGGCCATCATACTGTGTTTGTGGGACTATGGGGCCATCATACTGTGTGTGGGGGAATATGGGGGCCATCATACTTTGTTGGGGTCACTTTGCAGTGTGTACTGTAGGATCGTCATACTGTGGGTGTGGAGGGTATTGTGGAGGAATTCAATTTGGGGGCACCATACTGTGTTTGGGGAGCATTTGTTGGCATCATACTTTATGAGTACAATGAAAACAGGAATCTATGAGCTTCAATAGGAGGAGAATCATTCTGTAAAGGCTGTAAAGTTGTCAGATTTCCTCTTCAGTGACTCCGATGATTATTATTTTTTAGGGGATTGCTGGTGGTGACATATTCTGAATAGGTCAGTGACTGTTCCCTGGTGGCCCGGGGCGGTGCAGCAGTGGTGATGTCCGCACTTTATGATAATATGTTGTGATCTTACTATTTAAGCCGTTTTGTCTTTTCTACTTTTTCATCCGAAGCTGCTACAGATGTAAATACAAAGCAGCAGAAGTATAAATGCAGCTCTGGATGTGACTGGAGCCGAGGATGTAATATGTGTCCTGATTATAGAATGACCCGATGTGTTGTGATCCCGGTGCAGGTCATTACCTCTCCATCTCTGTGCACCACAACACGTCCTCCTCCCCGTTCATGGTCACCGGGTATTCGTGGTCTTTCCCTTGGCGCATGGAGTAGGGGTTCGTTGTGATTGTGCAGATTTTAGAGAACTGTCAGATAAAGGGGCACAAAATTATCAACATGGAATATCATATTCCTGATACATCCCCCACACTACACACTACACCATACCTCATACATACCCCACACTACACACTACACCATACCTCATACATCCCCCACACTACACACTACACCATACCTCATACATCCCTCACACTACACCATACCTCATACATCCCCCACACTACACACTACACCATACCTCATACATCCCCCACACTACACACTACACCATACCTCATACATCCCCCACACTACACACTACACCATACCTCATACAGCCACTACGTCCTGTATACACAGAATATTCTCATTTTACTGCTGTTACTGTAAAGAATCCTCCAGGAAAATCTCAATCTTATGGTTGATCCCTCTGTGCAGACATTAAAAATGTACAGAATGTCAGAAAAAATGTAAAAGGGATTCTCCACTACCCAGATGACTCCTTCTCAATGCACCTTTTACCTTTATTCTGGATGGCTGTGACTTAGAGCGGTTTCACCATCTGACCAGATACGGTTTTGCCCTTAAACTGGATAAAACTGTACTGGTATCATACCGGATCCGTTTGCCAGTTCCATTATAATACTGGTGTGGAGACACGGGGGTCAGTGGATGCGTTCATCCGCTGGTCAGCTGCCTTTAAGAAGACCAACATGGACCAGAGCTCATCCCAACTGAACGCCCGTGTCTCCACAATTGGTGGCAGCAGTTAGATAAGTCTTTTCTCTCATTGGTCGGCATTTCAATCCGACTGCATAATTCTCCTCTGAGTGATGTAGACAGAGAGGGGGTGAGGTAATTTTCTTTTTCGTTTTTCTTTCCACCTCTTGGTCGCAGCACGAGGAGATGTCGGACGTCAGATAACGTTTCTAAATCTGGTAGGACAGGTTTGTGCTGGCTGTGCCGTCTCCGCTCTGTATGCCCGTTACACCCCATAGATCAGCCGCTCTCAGCTCCAGCGGGTGCTGAGTGTATCCTCACACTCTGTACGGCAGCTCAGCTCCTAATGAAGTGAATGCAATCCGAGCTGCAGTACTGACAATGGGCACTCCATACTTCTTTATGGCGCTGTGCTATTCCTGCTCCACATCCGGACATTATCATGGCTGAAAAAAACAGATTGGTGGTGGTGCCACCATTCTGATATTGATGACCCATACCAAGTATAAACTATTATTATCATAAGCCCAGAAGGCCACATTATATGTAGTCTGCAGCTTCAGACTTGGATCATGGAGGTGAAAGACCGTTCCACCAGACTGGTTGAGAGCATGGAGTCACTGATCACTGACTGTATTCTATCAATAATCCATCAGTGATAACTGCTCCTCTCCTTTCCTCCACCCTCCTATTTCCATTTCTCACCTTTGCAATTCTTCCCGGCTCTAAACAGTCCTGGAGCGTTGTCTTGTCATTGTTCGTTACCACCAGAGGCCTGGAGGGAGCAGTAGAGAGGTTAATAGAGTGCGTATAATGGTGCGACACCAAGACCTGAACCTAAGGTCAAAGCTCCAGAAACAATTCAGTCTCACTTTATGACAAAGCTGCAAGTTTACAGAGATTCTTTCATAATTGGAATTCTAAAATTTGCATCGCCAACACGTCAGATCAAAGTACCTGCACCTGATAACTGTTCCCAAACACAGGAAACACAGAAAATATGCAGATTCATACCAAACACTGGAATTTTGCCTGTAGTAGAGCAGAAATACTTATCTTAAATACTTCAATACAGTGGCCCAATTACAGTTCAGTTGCCAGATAATAGTGTAATATATAGTGTAAATAATATGACCATACTCTATCCAAATATGCCAGTTAGTGTCCACATAAAATAATCAAATATCTCCCATAGAATCCCTGTTGGAATATGTTTAGTGCAACAACTCCAATCCTGTATGTGTAAGTGTTGTATTGCTAGATTTGTGCATTGTCAGTAAAGTTAGTTTAAAAAAAAAACAAAAAAAAACAAGGAACACTCCCAGAGGCTCACATACAGGAAATACCATGTGACTGTAACCGGTTTCCTGTGTCTGTGCATGTGAAGAAGAAGCACAGCAGCTTGCTGATGCTGCAAAGGGACATTTAAGATAAATATTCCTGTTTCCACAAAACCCTTCTGTACCTGTTTGTTGCTAATTAAAGCTGAGTTCTTTTGTCAACACGCTTTCACTGTATCCTGAATGATCCGCCGCCAACAGGTTATGGGCCCAGCGTGACACAGAACCCCAGTGTGATACAGAACCCCAGGAGTGACACAGAACACAGAGTCACACAGACGATTAATACAGCAACAGAAGCAAAAGCAGCAGAGCAACAGAGAAGATGTCCACAAGCAGGGATCACTGCAAGTTCTCGGTGCAAAGTCTCACCAATAAGAATTATCAATTCTTGAAATTCAAGGTGAAGATGCTGCTCATAAGAGAAGGTACGTGGAAATACACACAGTAACAAGTGCCTCATCTATTAGCAGATGATTGGCTAGAGAAGAGTTAGAAAGCATAAACCACTATCTCCCTCAGTGTAGATGACGATCAGATTGTTTATATATGCAAGTGTGCAACTGCAAAGGAGATGTAGGATGAATTATAGAAAGTGCATGAAAGATCAAATCTCAGCAATAAGCTTTATCTCATGAGAAAGCTGTACTAGTCTAAGCTAAGTGATGGCCAGAATCTGCAGGACTATATAGGAAACACCATAGAGATTGTGGAGCGTCTCAGAGGTATTGGAGAAGAAATCAAAGACTTTAATGTAGCTGCACTATTATTAAGTGGTTTTCCAGAAAGTTATGACACACTTGTCACTGCACTAGATGCACGGCCAGATGATGAGCTCGCACTAGAATATGTCAAAGGCAAGCTTGTAGATGAATTCAAGCGAAAGATGCAGAATGTAAGCAGCAGTAATGAATCTAGAGCAGAAACAGCATTAAAGACACAGGACTTCCCTAAATATAAGAGTAATCTAAGAAAAACTCGCCAATGTTTTGTCTGTAAAAAGCCCGGTCACCTTAAAGCAGACTGCAGAATATGGATTTGAGTCAGTTTAAAAATCAGAACAGTGATCAAAAGGTGAAATCAGCCGTAAAAGAAAAGTCTGCATGTGTTGAAGTTGCATTTAATACCAGTACAGGCTCATCTGCAAAGCATATATGGTGTATAGACTCTGGTGCTAGCAGCCATGTCACAAATGATAAAGATTTGTTCACTGACCTTGATGAAAGCAAGTCAGAAAAGGTCATCTTAGCTACTGGTCACTATATGACTTTAGAAGGAGTATGAGACGACTACCTCCACTGTCCAGTTTCAACAGCACAAAGCAGAAAGATCCCAGTAAAGGATGTTCTCTATATTCCTAGTCTTGAAAGCAATCTTCTGGCATTAAAGAAGCTTACGCAAAAGGGAAATGTAGTTACTTTTAAAGACAAGAGCTGCATTATATTAAAGGAGGGTCACACTCTTGCAGAAGGAAAAATCCAAAATTAACTTTATGCAAAGAAAGAGTGTACAATGCTAGACAAGATCTGCATAAGAACTGTATCCATGTATGGCACAGATGTATTGGGCACAGAGACCCAGAAGCAGTAAAGAAGCTAGGTCAACTTGAAAATGGTGTTGAACTCAAACAATGTAGTCAATTAATAAAGTGCACTGGCTGTCTTAAAGAGAAAATGTCCAGAAAATTCTTTCCTAAAGTAAGCAGCACTAGATCTGCACAGCCACTGGATTTGATACACACAGTTGTTTACAGTCCAATAAGTGTCCAAACTCCAAGCAAGAAGAGATATTTCCTCACATTTATTGATGACTTCTCCAGATATACAGTCGCCTTCCTGCTTCACAGTAAGGATGAAGTTCCACAGAAACTTGAAGAATACCTTGCTGTAGTGTTCAACAAATTTGGAAGAATGGCAAAAGCCCTGCGTGCAGATAATGGGACTGAATATACAAGTGGTAAGGTGCAAACCATTTAGAAAAAGAATGGAATCGTGTTCCAGATGACCATTCCATACAACCCAGAACAGAATGGCATTGCAGAGAGAAAGAACCGCACTCTGTGTGAAAGTGGAAGAAGTATGTTGTTTAATGTGAATCTACATATGACGTATTGGGGAGAAGCCATCATGACAGCTTGCTATCTTCAAAACACACTGCCAGGTAAAGCTACAAATAAAACTCCATATGAGCCATGGAACTGTGAGAAGCTGAACCTGAAGAACCTCAGGATATTTAGAAGAAAAACGTTCCAAGTGGGAATCACATGCAAAGCAAGGAGTCCTGGTGGGCTATAGCGAAACTCAAAAGGGATACAGAATCCTGCACCCAGAGACCAACACAGTAACAATCAGCAGAGATGTAGTGATTGGTGAGAACTCTGTTTCACTCAAATTTCATGGAGTTACACCAATCATTCAAGCAAAGGTACAAGAAGAAGAATCTCAGTCACCAAACCCAGATACTGAAAAAGAAAACAGTGAAGTCTGGATAAGTTCTAAAACCAGCAAGGAAGAAACAGAAGAACCAAGTCAACCTCCAGTCAGGAGATCAGAAAGACCAAACAAAGGTATCCCAGGTAGACACCTTTCTTATATGTTCAGAACACTTCCTGAATCAGAGCCACAGTCATGGGAAGGAAAAAGAGCCCTCAGAAGCCAAATGCTCATCAAGACTCCGGCAATGAGAGTTAAGGTACCGTCACACGAAGCAATATTGGTAGGCAATTTCAATGGCAATTTGCTGGTTGCAGTGAAATCATGGACACATTGTTAGATTTGTACACAGCAACAAAATAGAACAATGTGTCCATGATTTCACTGCAACCAGCAAATTGCCAGTGAAATTGCCTAGCAATATTGCTGCATGTGACGGTACCTTTATAGACAAGCAGTGGGGTATTTCTGCATATAAGGACAACCAGGGATGAATTGGACTTGCCAGCAGTGAGAGGATTGGTGCAAGGACTAAGCACATCAAGGTTAAGCATCACCACTTACGTGACTTAGTGGAACGTGATGTGCTAAAGTTTGTGTACTGCAAGTCTGACAAGATGTTAGCAGATGGTATGACAAAACCATTGCCAAGAGCCAAGTTTGAGGACTTCAGAACCGCAATGGGACTAACAGGATAAGTAGTTGTTGAGTGGGGGAGTTGGAATATGTTTAGTGCAACAACTCCAATCCTGTATGTGTAAGTGTTGTATTGCTAGGTTTGTGCGTTGTCAGTAAAGTTAGTTTAAAAAAAAAAAAAAAAAAAAAAAGAGCACTCCCAGTGGCTGATGCTGCAAAGGGACATTTAAGCTGAATATTCCTGTTTCCACAAAGCCCTTCATGTCTGTACCTGTTTGTTGCTAATTAAAGTTAAGTTCTGTTGTCAACACGCTTTCAGGGTATCCTGAATGATCCGCTGCCAAAAATCCTGCTGCTGAATACTCAACTAAACATGCATTCAGTGTCCAAATAACACCACCATACATAATAATAATAATAAACAGACCCCGGTGAACTGGTGCCCATCATTCCAGAAGAGGCAGCACTAGTGATGAGTAATGTAGTAATAATACTTTCCGCTCTGCAAACCCATAATTCTTATAATACCATACATACATGACAATATCCAGCTGGCCTTAGAAGCAGCTGCTTGACACTGTCACATGGAGGACACCCCAGGTCCGGAGACACAATACCCACAGGCACCACTTTGTGGTCATGGGTGTAGCAATACTGAGGGTGGATAAGCCATAATGTACACTATCTGTGATAGGATGTTAAGAGCCCCATCTGTATTATTGATGGGGCCCCTGCTGTCTGAGTGTTTCCAGACCCCACATTGAAGTGACCAGTCCTGTCCTAGTCTCCAAATTTGGAAATGGACTCAACATGTCAGAAGTAGCCAGGTGAGCCCGCCCAGAACATGGACCCTCCATTGCCAGCTGCCAAATGCCTACATAATATAAGCCGGGAAAATGGTTCCCCACATAAAAGCAGCACAAGACTCGCAGCTTCCTGTACTTATCAGTATCCTGCATAATAACCATTTTTTGGAACGTTTCCTCTTCGCTCTTACATCAGTATCGTAATAGAACCTTTCATTTCTGGAGATCAGACAGATTTCATTGTGTAGAACCCATTGAGATCAAAGACAAGGGGTCAGTATCTGACGATATCTCCACAATCCAATCATCACTGCATGAAGACTATAAAAGTTAAAGCCAACCAGTGCTGCCTAAATCTCAGCACACAGTGGTAGTGTGTGGACCTGCCTCATACTCTGGTGTAGATACACCTGGCAGAGAGTCCTCCACACTAATCTGAAGATTCCACAGTCCACGCTACATTGACGACATTTTTTTTAATGATCTTTACTACCAACCTGTCCATGCCGGGGAGGTTACCCCAGAAGTATCTGGTACGATGAGCTGCAGATACAGCACTGGCGTCAATCTTCACTGGGTTCATCTGGAAGGAGAAAAGCTTAATTACTGAGGGTCTCAATCCTGATGTTCCAGCCTGAATGTAGAATGGGGACTAATATGTGGAATGTTACATCATATTGTGACATCTTAAGCCATTGTAACTTTCCCTTTATGACAAGGGAATATTTAAAGCTTATATGCCTCAGTCACTATTGACTCTATCATCTAAGGGGAAGTCACTCGTAGATCAGAGCTCTATCCAATCTCGGCTGTTGTAAAGGAAGCCATTCTATGTATTACAGCCGCCTTGTGTTGGAATGCTTCAGGCTGGACTCCAGGGCCGTACATATAAAGTCTACAGAAATCCTCTTCCAGCAGTAGCAATGAAGTCAGGGGCGGAACTACACTGGTGCAGCTGGAGCAGCTGCACCAGGGCCCCAACCGGCTAGGGGCCCCCTTCAAGCCTGGAGGGGGGTCCCCAGCTGACCCCCACAAGCCGCCGTCAGAGGAGAGGGAAGCTTCCCTTGCCTGATCCCGCCCCACCTCTCTTCTGCCCCTCCGGCTCGTAGGACGGCTGCAAACAGCCGGCGTGGCTCACCAGGTAGGAGAGCACCGCACCGGCGGCCCCCAGCAGCGTCTAATCCCCCCTCCATCGAGCCGCGCCGATGTCCAGCAGCACCCCCGCACCAGGGCCCCCAGGGGTCACGGTCCGCCCCTGAATGAAGTTAACTACATCCCAAGTGTCTTCTTCTCACCTCCAGGTGCTGGGATATTGTTCTTTTGAAACTTTTCTCCATTGAGACGACATTTTCAAATATCCAGAAGAATGGGCGATCTTCACCAGGCTGCGGCTTGATCATGTGCAGCAAACGGGGAAAGTCAAAGAAGAGCGATCCAGAGCCTCCTTGTGAAGACCACACATAGCCGTCAGTTACAGTATGGCACACCATGTTTGTATCTAGATCTGCTGAGATTCCAGTCCTCACATTCCAGATAGTCCTACACATCTACAGTCCTACAGAAGAACAAAACCGTAATCCAGTAATTGACTTACCGTATAGACCTTTCCGGTGGGGGTTGACCCTAGATAGGTCATTACATGGACTTCCACCAATCAGTAAATCAAAAGGCCCCCACTCCTCGATCTGCGGAAAGATCCGTTATAAAGTCAGTCAGAGTTGAATTATGTGAGATTATTGAATATTACAAGAGGGTTTCTACTCCTCATGCAAGAGTAAAGTGTACTAGATGGGTGCCCGATGCTATTGCATTAGGAGGTCGGTGGCGTCACAATGGAGGTGGGATCTATGTTGCTGGTCACGGAGGAGCATTGCTTCATTCAGCAGTGTGTGCAACAGGCGGTGTGCAGTACCTGGCGCCGATTTCGGGTGTTGTCGTTTTTGGATGTCAGCGTCACCGTTGGTGGTACTGTGCAAGAGGCTAGTACCGCCAACGGGCACCATATTTGCACACCCATCACTTTGGGGTGAAAATATGGCTGCCGTCAGGAAATGTTTTGTTGTTTTTTATATATAGGTTATAAATTAGGAAATTATGAAAAGGCGAGAAGTCTGAACAGCAAGAGTGATCGGGTGACACTAATCAGTGTGATTGATCTTCAGGATCCGCTATGTAATGTAGGAACATGGAGCCTGGGGGACAATAGAGACGAGATCCCCTTGTACTTTCCCAGTGTTGGAGGTTGTTCTCTCAATGCAGTTAGGATAGATTTTTATCAATCATACTGCAGTCCAGGAATAAAGACATTGTGATGACATCAGAGATATCAGTAATTATACGTTGCCTATCGGTAACTAAAAATAGTCTACGCCTGCGGTGTCATCCCGAGTCAATGTGAGGATGTGAGAGGAAGAGGATGGGAACACTATCGCTACCTACTGGCAGTGACAAGCCTTACTGTCAATTACAGAAGCTCCCTATAATAAATGTGATGACACCTATCATCTGTGGTGTGCAAGGTGCTGCCGGCTCATCAATAACGAGGTCCTGTCCTCTGAGAACGTCAGGGGTAAGATCTGAGAAAATCTGAAGTCTGTATACAAGAACGATATGAAGAGTAACCTAGGGAAACAATAAAAGAAAAAAACGGCGTTGGGTCACCCCTTGTTTGATAACCAACACAGATAAAGCCGACAGTTGTGGGCTGATATTATCAGACTTGGAAGGTCCATGGTTATTGGTCCTTCCCAGTCTAAAATAGAAGCCCGCAGCCACCCCAGAAGTGGAGCATCCATTAGATGAGCCAATTATGGCACTTTGTCCAGCTCCTCCCAAATGACCGAGTGCGGTGAATTAACAGCTGGCATCAAGCCCCGGGGTTAGTAATGGAGAGGGTCTGTCAAAGACCTCCATTACTATCCCAGTAAGTGTAAAGTTAAAAAATACACACACACACACGCAGGAAAAAATAATTTATTAAAATAAAGACTTTGTGATGAAAACCTCACATCATAGCCCTATTCTGGGGTCTCTAATACATCAAAGCCAAGTGATTCACTCTGCACTCCCACTGGTACATAAGGTCAAGATGGCACAGTTTTTTACACTCATGCACCCTGTCCATACGGGCTCACGGAGGCATGGTGAGTGAGAGAGGTAGAGCAAGACACTACACTCGCTCATAACCCTGGCAGGCTGTTACTGCCCCAGCGAAACAGATTCCCGCCAGCCCGATAGAGCTGCCACCAGTTCCTCATTAAAGATAAGCCCGGTCCATTAACAGGCTTATACTCAGCCAGAAACCAGCCTACAGTAGCGTATAATATTAAACTGAAATATGGCAGGTAACTCTTAACCCCTTGGTTGGTTACTCCCTCTCGCCCCCAGGCTGTCCCTAATTTCCCTCCCCTTGTCCCTGAGCTGATAGGTCCCCAAAGATATGATGAGTCACAAGTTCCCACAGGGAGGCCTGAGGGGAACAGTTCTGGTGCTATCAAATCCAGCTAGCTCCCCTCTATGCTTGGAGACCGAGACCAAACATGGTTTCCCTATCTGGCGTCTACTAGCCATTCTTAGTATGTCCCCAACCCAGGGGGGCTAGAGGGAATTAGGACCCAGGTGTGTGTTCGGCTTACTTTCATGATTTCGGGTCTAGGATATACGATAGTTTCATAATCCTGCATAATATCACGGTGCTAGTGAAACTGATAGGAAAAAATCCTGCTGAGCTCAGAGCCTCAAAGGAACCTGCCAGAAACCACATGTACTGGCCATTTAATTATATTTGTCATCTCACCATCTGTACCAGTGGATAAGGGATCTCATTTCAGGCTCTTACCCTAAACAATAGGCTGTAAGGATGCATATAGCTGGACTCCATAGGTTTCCTCCTTTCTGGGACATTCTACAGCTTTATGATTGATTGGCATGCCCAGATGTCTCCTATATTCTTCACAAACTTACCACACTATCCCTCGTTCACCAATTTATTAATTCAAAAGAAATCCTGGAAGTTCCAATCTAATTCAAGGGTGTAATGTCCAACGATGTCCATCGAATCCTATGGACAACGCTCCATAGACAACTCCTGGTTAGGGCATGTGGGGAAAGTCTTTATCCAAATAAACTATTTTTCTCAGTGTCTGTATCTTAACTGGGTTAGTAATGGGGGTGTCTCATCGACCCCTCTCCATTATTAACCCCTAGGCTTGATGCCAGCTGAAAATTCACTGCTGATTATTACCCTAATTCGCACCACACCAGGGCAATGGGAAGAGAAGAGGCAAAGTGCCTGAATTGGCGCATCTAATGTGATGCACCACTTCTGGGGTGGCTGTGGACAGCTATATATAGGCTGGGAAGGGCCATATAACCACATACAGACCTTACAAGCCAGGTATTACCAGCCCTATCTGCTTAATCTTGGTGATTAAATATAAGGCGGCGCCCAGGTCTTTTTTTTTTTAAATTGCCCAGCCAAATTTGTTTATAGGGCAATTTTCCTGCTCTTACCCCTATCTTACTTCCCTTTGCAGCCCCCTTTGACCATTATACAGCACCAAAGTTCCGAGTCCTCATTGATAGAACATTGACGGGTCCGCTGACTCCATTCAAGATTGTTTATAGGAGCAGTATTATAGTAGTTATATTCTTGTATATAGGAGCAGTATTATAGTAGTTATATTCTTGTCTATAGGGGCAGTATTATAGTAGTTATATTCTTGTATATAGGAGCAGTATTATAGCAGTTATATTCTTGTATATAGGAGCAGTATTATAGTAGTTATATTCTTGTATATATGGAGCAGTATTATAGTAGTTATATTCTTGTATATAGGAGCAGTATTATAGTAGTTATATTCTTGTACATAGGGGCAGTATTATAGTAGTTATATTCTTGTACATAGGGGCAGTATTATAGTAGTTATATTCTTGTATATAGGAGCAGTATTATAGTAGTTATATTCTTGTATATAGGGGCAGTATTATAGTAGTTATATTCTTGTATATAGGGGGCAGTATTATAGTAGTTATATTCTTGTATATAGGGGCAGTATTATAGTAGTTATATTCTTATATATAGTTGCAGTATTAAAGTAGTTATATTCTTGTATATAGGGGCAGTATTATAGTAGTTATATTCTTGTACATAGGGGCAGTATTATAGTAGTTATATTCTTGTATATAGGAGCAGTATTATAGTAGTTATATTCTTGTACATAGGAGCAGTATTATAGTAGTTATATTCTTGTACATAGGAGCAGTATTATAGTAGTTATATTCTTGTATATAGGAGCAGTATTATAGTAGTTATATTCTTGTATATAGGGGCAGTATTATAGTAGTTATATTCTTGTATATAGGGGGCAGTATTATAGTAGTTATATTCTTGTATATAGGGGCAGTATTATAGTAGTTATATTCTTATATATAGTTGCAGTATTAAAGTAGTTATATTCTTGTATATAGGAGCAGTATTATAGTAGTTATATTCTTGTACATAGGGCAGTATTATAGTAGTTATATTCTTGTATATAGGAGCAGTATTATAGTAGTTATATTCTTGTACATAGGAGCAGTATTATAGTAGTTATATTCTTGTATATAGGGGCAGTATTATAGTAGTTATATTCTTGTATATAGGAGCAGTATTATAGTAGTTATATTCTTGTATATAGGGGCAGTATTATAGTAGTTATATTCTTGTATATAGGAGCAGTATTATAGTAGTTATATTCTTGTATATAGGAGCAGTATTATAGTAGTTATATTCTTGTATATAGGGGCAGTATTATAGTAGTTATATTCTTGTATATAGGGGCAGTATTATAGTAGTTATATTCTTGTACATAGGTGCAGTATTATAGTAGTTATATTCTTGTACATTGGAGCAGTATTATAGTAGTTATATTCTTGTATATAGGGGCAGTATTATAGTAGTTATATTCTTGTATATAGGGGCAGTATTATAGTAGTTATATTCTTGTATATAGGGGCAGTATTATAGTAGGTATATTCTTGTATATAGGAGCAGTATTATAGTAGTTATATTCTTGTATATAGGAGCAGTATTAGAGTAGTTATATTCTTGTATATAGGAGCGGTATTATAGTAGTTATATTCTTGTATATAGGGGGGTATTATAGTAGTTATATTCTTGTATATAGGAGCAGTATTATAGTAGTTATATTCTTGTACATAGGAGCAGTATTATAGCAGTTATATTCTTGTATATAGGAGCAGTATTATAGTAGTTATATTCTTGTATATAGGAGCAGTATTATAGTAGTTATATTCTTGTATATAGGAGCAGTATTATAGTAGTTATATTCTTGTATATAGGAGCAGTATTATAGTAGTTATATTCTTGTACATAGAGGAGCAGTATTATATAGTAGTTTTATTCTTGTATATAGGAGCAGTATTATAGGTAGTTATATTCTTGTATATAGGGGCAGTATTATAGTAGTTATATTCTTGTATATAGGGGCAGTATTATAGTAGTTATATTCTTGTATTAGGGGGGTATTATAGTAGTTTATATTCTTGTATATAGGAGCAGTATTATAGTAGTTATATTCTTGTACATAGGGCAGTATTATAGTAGTTATAATCTTGTATATAGGAGCAGTATTATAGTAGTTTATATTCTTGTACATAGGAGCAGTATTATAGTAGTTATATTCTTGTATATAGGGGCAGTATTATAGTAGTTATATTCTTGTATATAGGAGCAGTATTATAGTAGTTATATTCTTGTATATAGGGGGTATTATAGCAGTTATATTCTTGTATATAGGAGCAGTATTATAGTTGTTATATTCTTGTATATAGGGCAGTATTATAGTAGTTATATTCTTGTATATAGGAGCAGTATTATAGTAGTTATATTCTTGTATATAGGGGCAGTATTATAGTAGTTATATTCTTGTATATAGGAGCAGTATTATAGTAGTTATATTTTGTATATAGGGGCAGTATTATAGTAGTTATATTCTTGTATATAGGAGCAGTATTATAGTAGTTATATTCTTGTATATAGGAGCAGTATGATAGTAGTATTTGTTTAATATTAGATTTCTTGTATATAGGGCAGTATTATAGTAGTTATATTCTTGTACTATTGGGGCAGTATTATAGTAGTTATATTCTTGTACATAGGGCAGTATTATAGTAGTTATATTCTTGTACATATGGAGCAGTATTATAGTAGTTATATTCTTGTATATAGGAGCATATTATAGTAGTTATATTCTTGTATATAGGAGCAGTATTATAGTAGTTATATTCTTGTACATTGGAGCAGTATTATAGTAGTTATATTCTTGTAATAGGAGCAGTATTATAGTAGTTATATTCTTGTACATTGGAGCAGTATTATAGTAGTTATATTCTTGTATATAGGGCAGTATTATAGTAGTTATATTCTTGTATATAGGGACAGTATTATATAGTTATATTCTTGTATATAGGAGCAGTATTATAGTAGTTATATTCTTGTATATAGGAGCAGTATTATGGCCACTTTACACGCAGCTACAGGTAACAGGTTTTCCACAGGTAACTTACTGACTGCAGTGAAATCATGAAGACATAGTTCCATTTGTACACAGCAACAGGATAGAACCATGTCTCCATGATTTCACTGCAACCAGTAAGTTACCTGTGGAAAACCTGTCACCTGTAGCTGCGTGTAAAGTGGCCATTATAGTAGTTATATTCTTGTATATAGGGGCAGTATTATAATAGTTATATTCTTGTATATAGGGGCAGTATTATAGTAGTTATTTTCTTGTATATAGGGCAGTATTATAGTAGTTATATTCTTGTACATAGGAGCAGTATTATAGTAGTTATATTCTTGTATATAGGAGCAGTATTATAGTAGTTATTTTCTTGTATATAGGGGCAGTATTATAGTAGATATATTCTTGTACATAGTGGCAGTATTATAGTAGTTATATTCTTGTATATAGGAGCAGTATTATAGTAGTTATATTCTTGTATATAGGGCAGTATTATAGTAGTTATATTCTTGTACATAGGAGCAGTATTATAGTAGTTATATTCTTGTATATAGGAGCAGTATTATAGTAGTTATATTCTTGTACATAGGAGCAGTATTATAGTAGTTATATTCTTGTACATAGGGGCAGTATCATAGGAGTTATATTCTTGTACATAGGGCAGTATTATAGTAGTTATATTCTTGTACATAGGGCAGTATTATAGTAGTTATATTCTTGTACATAGGGGCAGTATTATAGTAGTTATATTCTTGTACATATGGGCAGCGTTATAGTAGTTATATTCTTGTATATAGGGGCAGTATTATAGTCGTTATATTCTTGTACATAGGAGCAGTATTATAGTAGTTATATTCTTGTATATAGGGGCAGTATTATAGTAGTTATATTCTTGTATATAGGGGCAGTATTATAGTAGTTATATTCTTGTACATAGGAGCAGTATTATAGTAGTTATATTCTTGTATATAGGAGCAGTATTATAGTAGTTATATTCTTGTATATAGGGCAGTATTATAGTAGTTATATTCTTGTACATAGGGCAGTATTATAGTAGTTATATTCTTGTATATAGGGGCAGTATTATAGTAGTTATATTCTTGTACTTAGGAGCAGTATTATAGTAGTTATATTCTTGTATATAGGAGCAGTATTATAGTAGTTATTTTCTTGTATATAGGGGCAGTATTATAGTAGATATATTCTTGTACATAGTGGCAGTATTATAGTAGTTATATTCTTGTATATAGGAGCAGTATTATAGTAGTTATATTCTTGTATATAGGGCAGTATTATAGTAGTTATATTCCTGTATATAGGAGCAGTATTATAGTAGTTATATTCTTGTATATAGGAGCAGTATTATAGTAGTTATATTCTTGTACATAGGAGCAGTATTATAGTAGTTATATTCTTGTACATTGGAGCAGTATTATAGTAGTTATATTCTTGTATATAGGGGCAGTATTATAGTAGTTATTTTCTTGTATATAGGGGCAGTATTATAGTCGTTATATTCTTGTACATAGAGCAGTATTATAGTAGTTATATTCTTGTATATAGGGGCAGTATTATAGTAGTTATATTCTTGTATATAGGGGCAGTATTATAGTAGTTATATTCTTGTACATAGGAGCAGTATTATAGTAGTTATATTCTTGTATATAGGAGCAGTATTATAGTAGTTATATTCTTGTATATAGGGGCAGTATTATAGTAGTTATATTCTTGTACATAGGGCAGTATTATAGTAGTTATATTCTTGTATATAGGGGCAGTATTATAGTAGTTACAGTCTTGCACATAGGGCAGTATTATAGTAGTTATATTCTTTTATATAGGGACAGTATTATAGTAGTTATATTCTTGTACATAAGGGCAGTATTATAGTAGTTATATGTCTAGGCTACTATAGTGGAGCTTAAGTACTGTATAGTAGTTTAGTATATTCTTGTATATAGGAGGCAGTATTATAGTAGTTTGATTCTTTATAATATGATGGCAGTATTATAGTAGTTATATTCTTGTATATAGGAGCAGTATTATAGTAGTTATATTCTTGTAATAGGAGATTGTATTATAGTAGTTATATTATTTTGTATATAGGGCAGTATTATAGTAGTTATATTCTGTATATAGGAGCAGTATTATAGTAGTTTATATTGCTTGTATAATAGGGGCAGTATTATAGTAGTTATATTCTTGTATATAGGGCAGTATTATAGTAGTTATATTCTTGTATATAGGGGCAGTATTATAGTAGTTATATTCTTGTATATAGGAGCAGTATTATAGTAGTTATATTCTTGTATATAGGGGCAGTATTATAGTAGTTATATTCTTGTACATAGGGCAGTATTATAGTAGTTATATTCTTGTACATAGGAGCAGTATTATAGTAGTTATATTCTTGTATATAGGGGCAGTATTATAGTAGTTATATTCTTGTATATAGGAGCAGTATTATAGTAGTTATATTCTTGTATATAGGGGCAGTATTATAGTAGTTATATTCTTGTATATAGGAGCAGTATTATAGTAGTTATATTCTTGTATATAGGAGCAGTATTATAGTAGTTTATATTTCTTGTACATAGGAGCAGTATTATAGTGGTTATATTCTTGTATAGGGGCAGTATTATAGTAGTTATATTCTTGTATATAGGAGCAGTATTATAGTAGTTATATTCTTGTATATAGGGAGCAGTATTATAGTAGTTATATTCTTGTACATAGGAGCAGTATTTAGTAGTTATATTCTTGTACATAGGAGCAGTATTATAGTAGTTATATTCTTGTATATAGGGACAGTATTATAGTAGTTATATTCTTGTACATAGGGCAGTATTATAGTAGTTATATTCTTGTATATAGGAGCAGTATTATAGTAGTTATATTCTTGTAATAGGAGCAGTATTATAGAGTTATTTCTTTGTATATAGGAGCAGTATTATAGTAGTTATATTCTTGTATATAGGGGCAGTATTATAGTAGTTATATTCTTGTATATAGGGGCAGTATTATAGTAGTTATATTCTTGTATATAGAGGCAGTATATATAGTAGTTATATTCTTGTATATAGGGCAGTATTATAGTAGTTATATTCTTGTATATAGGAGCAGTATTATAGTAGTTATATTCTTGTATATAGGAGCAGTATTATAGTAGTTATATTCTTGTATATAGGGGCAGTATTATAGTAGTTATATTCTTGTATATAGGGAGCAGTATTATAGTAGTTATATTCTTGTATATAGGGGCAGTATTATAGTAGTTATATTCTTGTACATAGGAGCAGTATTATAGTAGTTATATTCTTGTATATAGAGGCAGTATTATAGTAGTTATATTCTTGTATATAGGGGCAGTATTATAGTAGTTATATTCTTGTATATAGGGGGCAGTATTATAGTAGTTATATTCTTGTATATAGGAGCAGTATTATAGTAGTTATATTCTTGTATATAGGGGCAGTATTATAGTAGTTATATTCTTGTATATAGAGGCAGTATTATAGTAGTTATATTCTTGTATATAGAGGCAGTATTATAGTAGTTATATTCTTGTATATAGGGGCAGTATTATAGTAGTTATATTCTTGTATATAGGGGCAGTATTATAGTAGTTATATTCTTGTATATAGGAGCAGTATTATAGTAGTTATTTTCTAGTATATAGGGGCAGTATTATAGTTCTTATATTTCTGTGTATTGTCGCTGACCTGTTTGCGTGTTATATTCTGCACGTCGCCCACATACGTGATCTCGCCCGGATGGCGTCTTCTCCCTACGGCGATGGCGTCCTCGCAGACCTCGGAGGCGATGTATTTCTTTACTTTTATTTTCAGCATTTTCAGCACCAGCAGTCCTGCAGATAACATGGACAATATAAGAAGAGATCATCCACCGTCATATCGTTATGACCTCACTAACTTCATCAGATGAATGGACAAGTCACTGACCGACAATATTGAGCACTGTCCTCTCCTGAAATACTCTGCACTGCTGTGGACGTCTGCACTCAGCTCACCTGTAGCAATGCCATCAAAGAGGGACAGCACACGTATCGGCTTCCTCCTGTTCGCTGGTATCGGGGGATAAAGCAGCGGCAGGTCCTGTAATATTCATGATAAATATTGTATAATGACCATTAACCCTTCAGCTGCTGTGTGTCGGACACAGTGGTCCCCTGTGTGCCCTCACATAGTACAGGTCCTCGGTGATGGACAGCAGACCCTGCAGTTGTGTGGCCCAGTCTTCACGTCTCTGCAGTAAATCATGGACGTCCTCCTCTCTGCACAGGTAGCAGTGCCAGGGATCCTCCTCTACAGCTGCCTGAGATGTCCCTGGTCCCACCAACAAGTCCACACAGTCCACACAGAAACACCTGGAACACAAAAAGTGTAAACACTATTATAAGTGCACAGTGCACCTAAAAGAATGCAAAATTACACAAATTAAGTAATGATGCAATACCGAATATGGACACAAGATGGCAGCAATACATTGCTTACCATAGCAATGAAAAATATAAGGCTTCACTGCCACCTAGTGACCAAAACTAGCAGTACACCCTCATTGAATCTTAACTGTTCTCTTCAGTATTATGATAGGTGTGTGTGTCTTTTGTTATAACAAATATCTACATTTCTCACCTCCAGCAGCTCCTCTTACTGCAAATCAAAATGTATTCCCCGGAGATGCAGATACTGCAGTAACTCTGCCGCCCATCCTCTCCTATATGGTACCCCCAGCTCAGGAACCAGCTCTATAAGGGGGTCAAATAAAGGTAGGGGATCGTTATACAAGGGCTGGGCTCTTGTATCTTCGTGTATCAGATTTGTTATAGAGGCTCCATATAACCTGGACGTGGTGCGAAAATTACCGTACATCTGCTGCACAGGGCCCCGATAAAGAGGGGGTGCAGGGTGGTGACATCGAGGTCTCCGCAGGCAATGCAAAAATCTGGAAGAGAAGAAACAGCATCAAGGTCAGGAGGTCATCAGTATTCATTATTTGTCTATTAATGTCCGTGACCCCAAACTGGCGGCCATCACCGAGGGTCCAACACAGGACATAAGACGCCAAACTGATCCCTGGGGACTGATGGCTCCTCACCTTCCAGACTTCTCTCCTCCCGCCGCACTTCATCAAAGAGTCGCTCTAAAAAATAAGAGAGTTTCATAAACGGGATAAATCATAGAGAATCGGGCACCAGGCGGAGTACAGAGATCAGAGGGAGGGTGTAACACCAGTATCTAGCACCAGGGGGAGTACAGAAATCAGAGGGAGGGTGTAACACCAGTATCTAGCACCGGGCGGAGTACAGAGATCAGAGGGAGGGTGTAACACCAGTATCCAGCACCAGGCACACTACAGAGATCAGGGGGAGGGTGTAACACCAGTATCCGGCACCAGGCACACTACAGAGATCAGGGGGAGGGTGTAACACCAGTATCCAGCACCAGGCGGAGTACAGAGATCAGAGGGAGGGTGTAACACCAGTATCCAGCACCAGGCACACTACAGAGATCAGAGGGAGGGTGTAACACCAGTATCCAGCACAAGGCGGAGTACAGAGATCAGAGGGAGGGTGTAACACCAGTATCCAGCACCAGGCACACTACAGAGATCAGAGGGAAGGTGTAACACCAGTATCCAGCAAAAGGCGGAGTACAGAGATCAGAGGGAGGTGTAACACCAGTATCCAGCACCAGGCGGAGTACAGAGATCAGAGGAGGGTGTAACACCAGTATCCAGCACCAGGCGGAGTACAGAGATCAGAGGAGGGTGTAACACCAGTATCCAGCACCAGGCGGAGTACAGAGATCAGGGGAGGGTGTAACACCAGTATCCAGCACAAGGCGGAGTACAGAGATCAGAGGGAGGGTGTAACACCAGTATCCAGCACCAGGCACACTACAGAGATCAGAGGGAAGGTGTAACACCAGTATCCAGCAAAAGGCGGAGTACAGAGATCAGAGGGAGGTGTAACACCAGTATCCAGCACCAGGCGGAGTACAGAGATCAGAGGGAGGTGTAACACCAGTATCCAGCACCAGGCACACTACAGAGATCAGACGGAGGTGTAACACCAGTATCCAGCACCAGGCGGAGTACAGAGATCAGAGGGAGGGTGTAACACCAGTATCCAGCACCAGGCGGAGTACAGAGATCAGAGGGAGGGTGTAACAACAGTATCCAGCACAGGCACACTACAGAGATCAGGGGGAGGGTGTAACACCAGTATACAGAACCAGGCGGAGTACAGAGATCAGAGGAGGGTGTAACACCAGTATCCAGCACCAGGCGGAGTACAGAGATCAGAGGAGGGTGTAACACCAGTATCCAGCACCAGGCACACTACAGAGATCAGGGGAAGGGTGTAACACCAGTATCCAGCACCAGGTACACTACAGAGATCAGGGGAAGGGTGTAACACCAGTATCCAGCACCAGGTACACTACAGAGATAAGAGGGAGGGTGAAATACCAGTATCCAGCACCAGGCACACTACAGAGATCAGTGGGAGGGTGTAACACTGGTATCCAGCACCAGGCACACTACAGAGATCAGAGGAGGGTGTAACACCAGTATCCAGCACCAGGCACACTACAGAGATCAGGGGAAGGGTGTAACACCAGTATCCAGCACCAGGTACACTACAGAGATCAGGGGAGGGTGTAACACCAGTATCCAGCACCAGGCACACTACAGAGATCAGGGGGAGGGTGTAACATCAGTATCCAGCACCAGGCACACTACAGAGATCAGAGGGAGGGTGTAACACCAGTATCCAGCACCAGGCACACTACAGAGATCAGGGGGAGGGTGTAACACCAGTATCCAGCACCTGGCACACTACAGAGATCAGGGGGAGGGTGTAACACCAGTATCCAGCACCAGGCACACTACAGAGATCAGGGGGAGGGTGTAACACCAGTATCCAGCACAGGCACACTACAGAGATCAGGGGGAGGGTGTAACACCAGTATACAGAACCAGGCGGAGTACAGAGATCAGAGGAGGGTGTAACACCAGTATCCAGCACCAGGCGGAGTACAGAGATCAGAGGAGGGTGTAACACCAGTATCCAGCACCAGGCACACTACAGAGATCAGGGGAAGGGTGTAACACCAGTATCCAGCACCAGGTACACTACAGAGATCAGGGGAAGGGTGTAACACCAGTATCCAGCACCAGGTACACTACAGAGATAAGAGGGAGGGTGTAATACCAGTATCCAGCACCAGGCACACTACAGAGATCAGGGGGAGGGTGTAACACCGGTATCCAGCACCAGGCACACTACAGAGATCAGAGGAGGGTGTAACACCAGTATCCAGCACCAGGCACACTACAGAGATCAGGGGAAGGGTGTAACACCAGTATCCAGCACCAGGTACACTACAGAGATCAGGGGGAGGGTGTAACACCAGTATCCAGCACCAGGCACACTACAGAGATCAGGGGGAGGGTGTAACATCAGTATCCAGCACCAGGCACACTACAGAGATCAGAGGGAGGGTGTAACACCAGTACCCAGCACCAGGCGCACTACAGAGATCAGAGGGAGGGTGTAACACCAGTATCCAGCACCAGGCACACTACAGAGATCAGAGGGAGGGTGTAACACCAGTATCCAGCACCAGGCACACTACAGAGATCAGAGGGAGGGTGTAACACCAGTATCCAGCACCAGGCACACTACAGAGATCAGAGGGAGGGTGTAACACCAGTATCCAGCACCAGGCGCACTACAGAGATCAGGGGGAGGGTGTAACACCAGTATCCATCACCAGGCGCACTACAGAGATCAGGGGGAGGGTGTATCACCAGTATCCAGCACCAGGCATACTACAGAGATCAGGGGGAGGGTGTAACATCAGTGTCCAGCACCAGGCACACTACAGAGATCAGGGGGAGGGTGTAACACCAGTATCCAGCACCAGGCGCACTACAGAGATCAGGGGGAGGGTGTAACACCAGTATCCAGCACCAGGCACACTACAGAGATCAGGGGGAGGGTGTAACACCAGTATCCAGCACCAGGCACACTACAGAGATCAGAGGGAGGGTGTAACACCAGTATCCAGCACCAGGCGGAGTACAGGGCTAGGGGGAGGGTGTAACACCAGTATCCAGCACCAGGCACACTACAGAGATCACAGGGAGGGTGTAACACCAGTATCCAGCACCAGGCGGAGTACAGGGCTAGGGGGACTGCAGCTATTAGTGAGGTGTCAGGAAAATAATAATAAAAATATCTTTCATTATCTTAGAGCACAGCCAGAGTCCATAACCTGAACCCCCTTGCGGTTTCTGTGTCACATGCATACAGCTCTTTCTCACTTCCCCTCAAAGAGTTCATGTTTATGACCCCAAAGAATGCAGCTGTCAGATAAGGATTGGAGGGAAAGAGAAGAAAACACATGTTGTCCTTTGTTTCCTCACTTCAGAAGATTTTAAGTCCGATTTCTTATACCCCAGTAGTACTAGAATTATGAAAATTATATTCTCAAAATCCACATGACAGGGCCAACGTGGAACACTGTTTTGCTTTGCTGATTGATTGCCAGAATCATTAGAAATTAATTTCTGCCCATCAGTAAATTGCAGCTATATCGTGTTTGGTCTCTATCAAAGGATAAAATCATGACCAGAAAAATAATGCTAATATCTTTGGCCTGTGAGCACCACTGATATGGAGAAAAGGAGTTATTAATAAGTGTCAGAGTTATGTGTACCTCCCAGAGACGGCCCATGTGTGAGGTCAGCAGAGTGGGAGCTTCCTAGTTCTATGGTGAAATTATAAAACCAGAAACTCCATTTTGATTCACTCTGATCCATGGAGAGCCAGCTAAGCATGTGTGGTGGGATCATGCTACCCTTTTTAAGTTTCATGCAAAATAATACCTAGGGGTTTAAGATTAAAAAAAGTAGCCACCATACAATTTGGGGAAGAATTTTCCAACTAGTGGAACGAGATTTTGTCTCCTTGAAATTGATAAGTTCAATACTGGTGGATGAGGAGAAAAAACTGGAATTGCTGGAAGATAGCATGCACACAATACAAGATGAGGCTGACAAATTCATTGATCAGGATGCATACGACTGCATGCGCATCTGAATCACAAATTTCCCTGTTATGTAAGGGTTTAAATTATACACCATGTGATAATGCAGATCTGTATCAAACAATTCGGGATCTGAACAGGTGTGTGTGCAATTTGACGATCAAGAGACATTTTTTGGACAATGATAAAGAAATCAGCGGCCAAAAAAACGCTTCTGATTCAGTTGACAGTCATGTTTTAGAATGGTATCCCTTACATTTGGATATGGGTGAGATTTCAACTGTACAAAATCTGTCATTGCTAAGTGGCGGGGAAGAGTTGGAAAGATGTAGAGAAAATAAACGTAATGCATCAAAGTATATAACCTCAAATCCAACTTTTTACCCTATGGCCACCAGAGTTCCAGCAATGGACGCTTTCCAAATGGTAATGGAGAGGGATCTCCGTGATCTTTTGAATTCCAGGGGTAATACCCATGGAAATCTCAGTAAGATGGAAAGACGAGCATTGCTGGAATTAAAAGAAAATCCTAACATCATTGTACGGGCATCTGACAAGGGGGGGTCTGTGGTGGTGTTAGATGTTGGTCTTTATAAACAACAAGTTTTGAACATTCTACATGACCCCTCAACATATCGTCTTTTGTCATATGACCCTACAAGTGCATTTAAACGGGATCTGGACAAACTTCTGGAAGATGGGGTCAGATTGGGTGCACTTGATGAAAAAATGAGGGAACATCTGTGTGTGGAGAATCCTATTACTCCTGTGTTTTATGCCCTGCCTAAGACCCACAAGGAGGTCTTCCCCCCTCCTCTGAGGCCGATCGTGGCGGGAATTGGTTCCCTACACGAGAAGCTTTCAGAATGGGTGGACGACAAACTACAGGTCTTGGTAGAGGGAATACCAGGAAGAATTAAGGACACAAAGCATTTACTTCAGGCTTTGGAGCATATTACCTGGGAGGATGGTTATGAATGGATCACATGTGATGTGGTGCAGCTATATTCATCTATCCCACATGAAAAATCTATAGTGGTAGTAGAACAGATTCTTCAAACCACAGGGGTGTTTGATGATCCAACGAAGGAATTCCTTGTACTGTGTCTCCAACACCTTTTGAGGAGCAATTTCTTCATATTCAACGGAGAGTTTTTTGTGCAGCTATGCGGTTGTCCAATGGGGCGAAATTCTCGCCCTCTTTGGCTAACTTATATATGTACAGATGGGAAAGAGAGTTAATTTATTCAGGGTGTGATTCTAGGACTAGGTACATTCAGTGGTACGGGAGATACATCGACGATACCGTCCTTGTTTGGGCGGTGCCGTCTGGTGTGTCTCCCGCACCAGACCCCCTGAAATTATTGGAATATTTCAATGGTAATGACTTCAATCTTAGATTCACCATGGAGGTGCATGGAGACCTTGCCCCCTTTTTGGATCTCTTTCTTATGGGTTGTAGTAGAAGTGGCAAAATTGACAAACTATTCCGAAAACCAGTGAGCGGCAACTCTGTCCTACATGCGGAAAGTTGTCATCCTACACATGAAGTGAAGAACTTGCCCGTAGGTGAATTAATTCATGCCAGATGGAATTGTTCCAGGAGGGATGACTATGAGAGGGAAACAAAAGTAATGACAAATCGGTTTAAACAGAGGGGATATAAGGACTGGATGATATCCAGAGCGATAAAAATTGTGGATGGGAAGAGTAGGGATATTTTACTACAGGATGGGTATACATCAAAAAAATCAAAAAAAGAGGATGCAGGAATACCCCACTTTCTCTACTCCATACACTAACTAGTATTTTGATATAAAAAGAATCTTATCAAGGAACATCTCAATATTATGCCAGGATGATTCCTTGGCCAAAATTCTCAAAACAGGATGGAGATCTGTCCCAAGGAAAAAAAAAAATATCGCCAGTATTATTTCCCCAAGTATTTTCTGCGATCTCCCCAAATCAAATCCTACGTGGCTTTCTTATAAAGGTATGTACAAATGTGCTGGCTCCAGATGCGGCTTATGTAAATACGTGGATGTGTCTGCAGATTTTCGTCATATCGCCTGTACCGCCCCCTGGCAGCACAAGCACAGTCTCTGCTGTATAGCACGCCCATATGGGCGTGCATAATTAACATGCCGGTGGCGGGGAGAGACGCATAAGCCCGCCTTTTGCGGCTTCACGTGTAATGTGAAGCTGCAGAACAACAGGTGAATAAACTACTTTTATAAACTTTACAATAACAGTTTAGGGACAGAAAGGGATGCCTAGAAATGGATTACTATGATGTAGGGACAGGTTAAAACAGGCTGGGGGGTCATTTGTAGAGGTCAGGTTCCCTTTAAGAGTAAAGGGCATTGAACGAATTTTTCAATCATATCGGGGAGGTAATAAGGAAAAATTATTACATGATACTGAAAAACTGTGGATCCTGAAATTAGCCACCCGCTATCCACAGGGTCTAAATTATAAAAGCGATCTATCATACTTTTATTAGCTTTTTTACAATATTGTTGGGATAAGGAGGATATATCTTCATATTTAATTTGCTCATGGTATTTGAAGCAAATTTTTGAGAACTATAAGAACATAACAAAAATAAATAAATATTGTAAAGGGCAAAAAAAGCAAAAAAAAGTAAAATCTATATATAAAAAAACAAAAAATAAGTAATATTTGTAAACAGAAGTATAATTGAATGAAATGTACCAGAAAAGGATGACATTTCATAAGGTACATGTGATATATATATGTATTTACCAGTTTCTGTATGGTTGACACTTATCCTGCTACAGAGAGGTTGATTGACATTTGTATGTGAATTAATGACATGCTGTCAGGTGCTTCCATGGGGTGTTACCATTGTTTTTATTGTATATAGTGCGTAAAAGTGCCATTTGAGATGTACTAACAAGTAGGGAGCATGACTCCGAAACGCGTCTAGTTCCCCAAGGGGGGCACCTTTTCATGAGAAAATAAAAGAAGAAATGATTTATATCGCACAACGGCATCGCAGCTTTTTTCATTTATATATGTCTGAGGGTGTTGCCTAACACCGCTCCTTGAAGCCGGGGAGTTCCTATGAGCATTGAGTGGTAGAGACTTTGATTCTCATTTGTCTAGAGCCACCTAAGAACCACACAGGGGGCCTGAATCGTATTTCTTCAAAGGAGTGTCTCCCTCCCTATACCTGAAAGTCATCCCTGTATTTTAATCCTTTTTATTTTCATGTAACTCTCTATGTTGTACTGTAAATTGTCTCTTTGTAATATCTTGTGCATCTTTTTGTAAACAGCCAATTCTTTCGGATTAAATCTATAAACTGTAATAGTCTCGTTCTTCTTGTTCTATGACAATATACCACGACCCTGTGAAGTAACAGGAGTCCAATCGGCCTGTTAAGTGATTGGGGTGGCAGCATCATTTTTGTATCTATGTGATATTGTGGACTTGGCGGTGACCGGACCAAAATACACGGATACACGTGAAGGGACGGCAATGGAGGGTGGAAACCGCTCCTATGACCTATACACCATGTAACAGTAAGATACTGAAGTATATTAAAGATAATTATGTTGATTAATAAGGATTAGAAAAAGAGAGATTCCAATCAACCCAGGAGGGTAATTGTAAACACTGTATAAGGTTTATATCACTTTGGTATAACAAGGACACTTGAAAGTATAATAAGGGTAGTAAGTGTCACAGAACACAAAATATTACAATGATTTGACACTGTAAATGGATTAACTAGCATGAATTGATGTAATTGGTGCAATATGCATAAAAGGTTTGGCAGACCAACGTGTGGCTGCTGGACTAAGGGCGTGTGAGCCCAAAACATCTCCATATCCTGTGCCTAAAGCTGGATTAAACAACTTGGCTACATCATACTGGAGGGCTGCGACCCCTCTTTTGGAATTGTATATATATATATACACAGCACAGACCAAACGTTTGGACACACCTTCTCATTCAAAGAGTTTTCTGTATTTTCATGACTATGAAAATTGTAGATTCACACTGAAGGCATCAAAACTATGAATTATCACATGTGGAATTATATACTGAACAATAAGTGTGAAACAACTGACAATATGTCTTATATTCTAGGTTCTTCCTTTTGCTGTGATTACTGCTTTGCACACTCTTGGCATTCTCTTGATGAGCTTCAAGAGGTAGTCACCGGAAATGGTCTTCACTTCACAGGTGTGCCCTGTCAGGTTTAATAAGTGGGATTTCTTCCCTTATAAATGGGGTTGGGACCATCAGTTGTGTTGTGCAGAGTCTGGTGGATACACAGCTGATAGTCCTACTGAATAGACTGTTAGAATCTGTATTATGGCAAGAAAAAAGCAGCTAAGTAAAGAAAAACAAGTGGCCATCATTACTTTAAGAAATGAAGGTCAGTCAGTCCAAAAAGTTGGGAAAACTTTGAAAGTGTCCCCAAGTGCAGTTGGAAAAACCATCAAGCGCTACAAAGAAACTGGCTCACATGAGGACCGTCCCAGGAAAGGAAGATCAAGAGTCACCTCTGCTGCAGAGGATAAGTTCATCCGAGTCACCAGCCTCAGAAATCGCAGGTTAACAGCAGCTCAGATTAGACACCAGGTCAATGCCACACAGAGGTCTAGCAGCAGACACATCTCTACAAAAACCACTGCTAAGGACAGGCAACAAGCAGAAGAGACTTGTTTGGGCTAAAGAACACAAGGAATGGACATTAGACCAGTGGAAATCTGTGCTTTGGTCTGATGAGTCCAAATTTAAGATCTTTGGTTCCAACCACAGTGTCTTTGTGTGACGCAGAAAAGGTGAATGGATGGACTCTACATGCCTGGTTCCCACCGTGAAGCATGGAGGAGGAGGTGTGATGGTGTGGGGCTGCTTTGCTCGTGACACTGTTGGGGATTCATTCAAAATTCATGCCCTGATGAAGTGGCGTGATAGCCATGAAACACGTGTAGGCATAATAAACAGAGTGTGTGTTTAACTCTGTGTTTATCCTTGTGGTCAGCGCGGCATTACATGCCAGCTCTTTTCACCCTTATCTGTATTCAAAATTGAAAGCATACTGAACCAGCATGGCTACCACAGCATCTTGCAGCAGCATGTTATTCCACCCGGTTTGCATTTAGTTGGACCATCATTTATTTTTCAACAGGACAATGACCCCTAACACACCTCCAGGCTGTGTAAGGGCTATTTGACCAAGAAGGAGAGTGATGGGGTGCTACGCCAGATGACCTGGCCTCCACAGTCACCAGACCTGAACCCAATCCAGATGATTTGGGGTGAGCTGGACGCAGAGTGAAGGCAAAAGGGCCAACAAGTGCTAAGCATCTCTGGGAACTCCTTCAAGACTGTTGGAAGACCATTTCCGGTGACTACCTCTTGAAGAGACTACCTCATCAAGAGGATGCCAAGAGTGTGCAAAGCAGTAATCGAAGCAAAAGGTGTCTACTTTGAAGAACCTAGAATATAAGACATATTGTCAGTTGTTTCACACTGTTGTTCAGTATATAATTCCACATGTGATAATTCATAGTTTTCATGACTTCAGTGTGAATCTACAATTTTCATAGTCATGAAAATACAGAAAACTCTTTGAAAGAGGTGTATCCAAACTTTTGGTCTGTACTGTTATATATATATTCCTAGCTGGAACCGGTGGTATATATACATTCTGTCACATTGAGCGCCTCAATTTTCTGCATAAATTAGAGCAACTGCGCTCATTTCTTTATCCTCTGTCAACATACTGAGTGGCCAGTAGGATAAAGGGGCGCCAGAGAGCTGCAAATTCATGACATGAGTTGGGATGCATGATGGATGATTGGTGATGGACTGACCTCGGATCTCCCGGTTGCCATGCTTCTCCGTCCCTCCAGGAGGGGAATCATCATCAGACACGTAGATATAATCTTCTGTATGGAGATCAGGTCAGATGTGATACATTGCACTCACTATATTCCCCTTGATATCGCCGTTATTATGGAGGCACTGTGATTATCGCCAGTATTGTATATGTAAACCTTCTTTTTTTGTCTCTCACCTGACAGGGTTTCTTCTTCGTCCACCCTCCTCTTCTTCTCGGGGCCCCCAGCAGTAGACCATTCTCCATCATCGTCCTCATCAGACTCCACATAGATGTATTCTGTGATGATAAGTGTTTACTCTGAGCAGAGGACATGTACACAAGCTCCTGTCTGCATTGTTTGGGGAACGCCCCCTAATATCACAGATGATGATGATGATGGCGCGGTGCCATGGTTATTTTCTGAACCAATGTCCTTCACTTCCCATCTCCCATATTTCCATAAATGCCTCTATGTACAGTTCCCCGGAAGAGGGTCTCTTACCTTTGATGCTGTCATCATATTTATCCTCCAACATCTTCTCCCCTTCATTTTCATCATCATCAGACCCAACATAGATATAATCTTCTGAAAAACAGATGGGCAGATTTCAGTCTCCTCTCACAGTAACTGTCCCTCTTCTGTCCTCCAGATGTCTATGTCCTTCTCCACACTCCTCTGCTTGTACCACAGCTCTCTGTTCTCTGTAGACCCTTCTGTCCTCGCTCAGATGTCTATGTATCCTACGTAAACATTGTACAACTTCAGGAAATTAAGTCTTATAGAAGAGCCATATTCTTCCTTTCCTTGAATTCCTCTTTGTGACCTCCAGACACCTCTGTCCTCTCCAGAACCCTTTGTCCCCTCTACAACCCTCAGTCCCACCATATTTTGTATGTGTTCAATCTCCACCAGCCCCTTCAGACTCCTTGCTCCTCTCTAGACATCTCCGCACCCTCCAGACTCTTGTTTTTTGTAGTCATTTGCCTCGTTGTCTCTGTACTTTTAGACTCTTTAGTCCCCTCCAGTCAACATTTTCAGATTCTTCTGTCCTTTCCAAACCAAATTGACCTTCTAAGATGCCTTTGTCCTTCTTTGCATTCTTCTGAACCCTCCAGACACATCTGCCTCCATCCAGACTTCTCTGTTTCAAAATTCCTCTGACCTTTACCCACCACTCTGGTCTGTTCCGTTTGATTGTGGGGTCGGCCTCTGATTGTGGGGTCGGCCTCTGATTGTGGGGTCGGCCTCTGATTGTGGGGTCAGCCTCTGATTGTGGGGTCGGCCTCTGATTGTGGGGTCGGCCTCTGATTCTGGGGTTGGTCTCTGACTGTGGGAGACCGGTGCCTGACACGCAGCTTTCATCCAACTGCTTCTACCTCAGTCTCTTGTCCCCTGCATTATACTTACCTGGCCTGCGGTTCTGTACTGTCCGTCGCTCTTCCTTGTGTGTTCTCAGTCCCTGCTGTGGCAGTGTAGTCCTCGCGCATCTCCTTTGCTTCCACTGACTTTTGGGTTTCTGAAAAGCGCACTTAGGCTGTCTTGTTTGCAGTGACAGTGTACCTTTTCTCCGTTATTCCTCTCAGCCCATGGCTGAGAGGTGTGTGGTATTTATACTGTGATGGTGGGTTATAGTTTACTGTATTTTACAAGTGTTGTTGCTATACTGTGTATTCAGCCCTTCCCCCCTTCATTACACTTAAGAGGGTCTGACAATTGAAATCCTTTGGACATATCCTTACTTGGTCATTCTAGTCCTCTGCCTGTAAATATTTGTACAACCCCCTGGAGTGTGTCAATAGGCCTGGTTTGGATATTAGGAGGTGGTTGGGTGGAGGAGAGGCAGTAGGATTTGTGTCACGCTTCCGGGGGAAGGCGTCCTAGAGTGGTCCCACTGGGCCATGTTACCAAACTCCCCTGGGTGAGCTGGTCCTAGTTTAGCCAACTCCTATACAGGGATTGTCTAGGGCAAGCCCAGGGGGTCTAAATACCATAGCTGCTAGTACCAGGGGGGGCGGCTCGTAGGGTTAGCCTATACTACAGTAAGGCCAAACAGGGAAGAAGGCACCAGAGCCTGGGTACAGGAGAGCTGGAACGGGTTCTACTAGAGGAGAGCACAAGGAAGGCCTGACTAACAGCCAGAGAAGCAGAAGCTTACTAACTCAATAATCAGGCACCTTCCAGCAGTGGAGGTGGCCTAATATACCAGAGGACGGACAGCTATTGGTCAAGGGGAGTGTCAGATTGAGCCGTAATGACCCCTAGATTCACAGGGGAGGAGAGCGGCCGCGTCTAGAGCACTGCTGATTAGATTCATGACTGTGCTGATTTGTGAGCCCAGCAGACAGGAAGGGGATCCGGCGATGGCTCTGAGACACAGCACGCCTGGATGCCCGATCAGTAGAGGAGCAGAGGATCCAGACCCAGGAGAGGTGAGCTGGGGAGTGGTGCCAGGGGACCTAACAATTTGGTCTTTGTGTTGGACAGTGAAGCTGAGATCAGCTCTCCATAGGCACTGGAAAGACACCTGGATTACCTGTATGTGCAGTATATTGCTGGATTGTTTTAAGGATTTTTATGATAGATTGTTTTATGGATTTTTATGTTTTCAAGCAATAAACGTTTTTGGACTGTTCAAGCATCTCTCGCTCTGTTGATTATGGGATAACAGAGAAGGACCCCGTGACATATGCACTTTTTCCCTATGAGAGATGCCTTGGTAATGTTGTGCTACCCTTAGAATTTTGCAGTTCACAAGCCACATTCCCAGTGCCTTGTCTCCTGGACCTTGCCTTCATGTTCCAGCTTATATATTTATATACTGACTGGTGTCTCTACACAGGGGTCTCTATATTGATGCTGTGCCTGCTCCCTGGATCCTTTCCTAGTGACATTACCTTCGCTGCTGCTTCCTCCAGCTACCTTGGATGTCTCCGGGTGACACCAACGCCATTACCGTCATCAGTCCTCTCAAGATTTCCCTAACATCCTCATCTCCTCTTCGGTTTGTGTCAGTCTTCCCAGACAGACAGTCTACGACGTGATCATTCTCTGAGAGGCTCCCTCCTAACGAGTCACCCCTATGGTTCTGGAAATCATGGCTTTTTGACCCTCTGGAGTTTTGCTGGATCAATGTCTGTAAGGGTGTAATATATTGTAAGGATTTACTCAGGGATCTAATAGCTTTATGGGAGCACAGACACCTTGAGATGAAGTTTAAGGTGAACAATAGTGTATTAAACACATGTGGCACCCCAGGGGTCAATGTGCCTCAGTAACATCACAAGGGTTAACTCCCCACACAACACTGGACACTGCACTAGCACCTCTAGGCTAGAAGGAGGAGCTCAAGGAGCTCCCTTATATATTTTGGTGTCAAGAGGAAGTAGTTAGTTCAGTACGAAGCAGCACTGAGTAAGAAAAGACACTGAGGAAGAAAAGTCTGCTACCCGGTCCCAGGCCTGGTCAGGGTCTGAGGAGAGAATAGAGGAACACATCTGAGAGATCGAGTTACCTCATAACTCACCCCGGAGGAGCGCAGAGACCGGATACTGGATCTGAATCTGTGACTGAAACACGCAGCACAGAAAACAACGGGATAGTGGAGGTTGTAGATCTACACTGTACCTCAGCGAAGCAACACGGCGGGGTCAGAAGCACAGAAAGTCTCAAGTTGCCTAGCAAAGGGGGTACCTGTGAGGAGAGACAGGGTCAGCAGCTCAGCTAAAGCAGCAGCAGGGCCACACACAAAGCGCAGGAGCAGGAAGCCGAGGACCCGGTCAGGGTGGCAGCAACCCGGCCCCTGTACAGACTACGGGGACAGTACTTGCTGAACAACAACTCTGGTAAAGCCTTGGAAAACTACAAAACCGTGAGTCTGTGTGATCCTTGTGCTCAGCCTCTACTCTCCCTCACCAACTCTCATCATCTCTACTACTACCCCTACTCAGCATTAATCATAGACTATTACTATCACTGCCCCGGGGATTCAGGCTCTGCCCACGGAGAGCCGTTACATCTCCAGCTGCCCATCATCATCCCCGGACGTTCTGCAGCAGCGGTGGTCCCCTCACTGACCACAACCCGTGGGTGGCGTCACGACAAACTAACCTGTAAATATTACCCCTTTTACTTGCGGAACCCGGGACACGGTCCGGACCAAGACCGCCGTGATATCCCCAGCAGTACCCCCGTCCAGTACCGAGTAGCTCGTCCCAGTGGGCTCCACACACACATGGCAGATAATTAACGTGAGACGCAGCAAGTGAGCAAATTCATCAAATAGCAAAAAACAGGAAAGTCTCTTTAGAAGCAATTCACATCAGAAACAGTGTATGAGTTTGATAACTCCCAGGAAAGTTTGGGAAAGGATGTCACAAGAACAAGTCCTGAACTTGAAACTGTGCAGTGTCATTTAAGTAAAGTCCAGCAATGTCCAGAGAAGCTGCAACTGCACAAAACTAACAGGAAAGCATACATATCACAGGGCAGGCAGGCTGAAGCTGAGTCTGAAACACGGCACAGAAGCAGGTTTGCAGGAGAAGCAATGAGCAGGTGTGGAAGCTGGAGAAGGACTGCAGACACAGGAAAAGCCACAGTGGATTAGCCAGAGGAGGTTCACTAGAGAATCACAAGAAGCAGGGAGCCAGGAATTCAACTAAATACTTGAACAAGGCTATACTAGTAGGCTGAGGTTTATAGAGGCAGAGAGGAGGATCACATGAATTAATGGACACCATCTTGAAAAGGGGAAAGACTCACAGAATGCCAATAGTCCTCACAAAGGGGTTCGAACGCTGGTTGCTCCTCCAGGGGAGTTAGATGTCTTGGCCCAGGGGGTTCACCCCCATTTGCCTTTTTTCTTTTCAGTAAAGACCGAATTCTAACTGAAGTCATTGTCCGGTTTGCTCCTGTCTTAGGGGTCAACTTCCATAAGGTTTATCTGTGGTCTAGTGAGTCCACCCTCTACGCTCCCATCTCCAAGGGTGTTACAGATACTTCTGTTCTCTTCCAGACCTCTCTGTCCCACGTAAGAATTTCTTGTACCGTTGAAACACCTCAGTTCTGTCCTTTCCCCTCTGGATTCACTTTAGAACATTCTGTCTTCCGTAGATGCCACTCTCTCCTACAGAACCCGTTGTCCTCTTCAGATACTTCAGTTCTATCCCAGACTCCTCTGTCCTTCAGACAATTCTGCCCTTCAGACTATTTTTTCTCTTTTTGACTCCTCTTTCCATTACATTCTCCTCCTTTTCCTATATCACCTGCTAACTCCTGGGTTGTAGTAGACTTCCATATCTGTTCCATTCTCCTTTGTCCCTCTTTTTCCTTCTCAAGACTCTTCTATCTTCTCCCAGACATATGTGTCCCAGCTAAGTGCTTTTATCTAATCCTCTGTCCTCTTTCAGATATTTTTATGTGCTTCAGACACATCTGTCATCCTCCAAACTCACCTGTACCTTCCAGGGCTCTCTGACCTCCATACTACTTTGTCCCCTCCAGATCCCTTTGTCGTTTTACTAACTTTTCTATTTGTCTACAGATCCCTTTTCCTTTTTGTTCTCTAAACTCTTCTGGCACATTAGACGTCTCTGTTCTCTCCCGACCTCTCTGTCCTCTCCCAACCTCTGTCTTCTCCTGACCTCTCTGTCTTCTCCCGACCTCGCTGTCCTCTCTCGACCTTACTGTCTCCTCCTGACCTCACTGTCCCCTCCCGACCTCACTGTCCTCTCCCAACTTTGATGTCCTTTCTCGACCTCACTGTCCCCTCTTGACCGTACTGTCCTCTCCCGACCTCGCTCTCCTCTCCAAACCTTGCTGTTCTCTCCCAACTTTGTTGTTCTCCCCAGACCTCGCTGTCCCCTCCCAACTTTTCTGTCCCCTCCTGACCTCTCTGTCCTCTCCTGAACTCCTTTACACTGTTCTATCCACTTCATGCTCTCTTGGCACTTTCAGATGCTCTTTGATTTACTAAAAAATGTTTATTTCATACTGTCACCTTGTTTTGGATTATCTGTCCCCTGGTAATCCCCAGTCTCTCTTCTAACAACTCTTATTATTACACGTTATATGACCAATGTAATAAACAAAATTTGATTGTCTTAAGTCGCCCCTGATGCCACCAATTCGTTCCCCCATGCTCTCTGCTCCTCACCTCCGGGGTTCTCTGCACCCTCCGTACCTTCTCCTCCTCACCTCCGTGTTCTCTGCACCCCCTGTGCCCTTTGCTCCTTACCTCTGGGGTCTTCTGCGCCCCCCGCGCCCTTCGCTACTCACCTCTGGGGTTCTCTGTGCCCCCCGCGCCCTTCGCTCCTCACCTCTGGGGTCTTCTGCGCCCCCCGCGCCCTCTGCTCCTCACCTCTGGGGTCCTCTGCACCCCCCGCGCCCTTTGCTCCTCAGCTCTGGGGTCCTCTGCGCCCCCCGCACCCTTTGCTCCTCACCTCTGGGGTCCTCTGCACCCCCCGCACCCTTCGCTCCTCAGCTCTGGGGTCCTCTGCACCCCCTGTGCCCTCCGCTTCTCACCTCCAGGGTTTTGTGTCCCCTGTGCCCTCCGCTCCTCACCTCCCAGGTTCTCTGTGACCCCCGTGCCCTCCGCTCCTCACTTCTGGGGTTTTGTGTCCCCTGTTCCCTCTGCTCCTCACCTCCGGGCTCCTCTGTGCCCCCTGTGCCCTCTGCTCCTCACCTCCGGGCTCCTCTCTGTCCCCCATGCCCTCACTCCTCACCTCCAGGCTCCTCTGCACCTCCTGTGCCCTCTGCTCCTCACCCCCGGGGTTTTGTGTCCCCCGTGCCCTCCGCTCCTCACCTCCGGGCTCCTCTGTGTCCCCCGTGCCCTCCGCTCCTCACCTTCGGGCTCCTCTGTGTCCCCCGTGCCCTCCGCTCCTCATCTCCGGGCTCCTCTGCGCCCCCCGTGCCCTCTGCTCTTCACCTCCAGGCTCCTCTGTGTCCCTCATGCCCTCCGCTCCTCATGACTGGGCTCCTCTGTGCCCCCTGTGCCCTCCGATCCTCAGCTCCGGGCTCCTCTGTGCCCCCCGTGCCCTCTGCTCCTCACCTACAGGCTCCTCTGCACCCCCTGTGCCCTCTGCTCTTCACCTCCAGGCTCCTCTGTGTCCCTCATGCCCTCCGCTCCTCATGACTGGGCTCCTCTGTGCCCCCTGTGCCCTCCGATCCTCAGCTCCGGGCTCCTCTGTGCCCCCCGTGCCCTCTGCTCCTCACCTCCAGGCTCCTCTGCACCCCCTATGCCCTCTACTCCTCACCTCCGGGGTTTTGCGTCCCCTGTGCCCTCTGATCCTCACTTCCGGAGTCTTCTGCCCCCTAGTGCCCTCTGCTCCTCACCTCCAGGCTCATCTGTGTCTCTTGTGCCCTCTGCTTCTCACCTCGGGGCTCCTCTGCGCCCCCTGTGCCCTCCGCTCCTCACCTCTGGGTCCTCTGCGCTCCCTGTGCCCTCCGCTCCTCACTTCCGAGATCTTCTGACCCCCAGTGCCCTCTGCTTCTCACCTCCAGGCTCCTGTGCACCCCCTGTGCCCTCTGCTCCTCAACTCTAGGGTTTTACATCCCCTGTGCCCTCTGCTCCTCACTTCCGGGGTCTTCTGCCCCCCAGTGTACTCTACTTCTCCCCTTCGGGCTCCTCTGTGTCCCCTGTGCCCTCTGCTCCTCACCTCCGGGGTTTTGCGTCCCCTGTGCCCTCCGCTCCTCACCTCTGGGTCCTCTGAGCCCCCTGTGCCCTCTGATCCTCACTTCTGGGGTCTTCTGCCCCCCCAGTGTCCTCTACTTCTCCCCTTCAGGCTCCTCTGTGTCCCTCGTGCCCTCCGCTCCTCACCTCTGGGGTCCTCTGAGCCCAATGTGCCCTCCGCTCCTCACTTCTGGGGTCTTCTGCCCTCTGCTTCTCACCTCCATACTCCTCTGTGCCCCCCGTACCCTCTGCTTCTCACCTCCGGGCTCCTCTGTGCCCACCGTACCCTCTGCTTCTCACCTCTGGGCTCCTTTGCGCCCCCTCATGCCCTCCGCTTCTCACCTCTGGGGTTTTGCATTCCCTGTGCCCTCTGCGCCTCACCTCTGGGGTCCTCCGCGCCCCCTGTGCCCTCTGCGCCTCACCTCTGGGGTCCTGCACCCTCCTTTCCCTCTGCTCCTCACCTTGGGGCTCCTTTGTGCCCTCCTATGCCCTCCGCTTCTCACCTCTGGGGTTTTGCATCCCCTGTGCTTTCCACTCCTCACTTCCGGGGTCCTCTGCGCCCCTGTGCCCTCCTCTCATCACCTCTGGGGTCTTCTGCGCCCCCTGTGCCCTCCGCTCCTCACTTCTGGGGTCTTCTGCCCCCCAGTGCCCTCTGCTTCTCACCTCCGGGCTCCTCTGTGCCCCCCGTACCCTCTGCTTCTCACCTCCGGGCTCCTCTGTGCCCACCGTACCCTCTGCTTCTCACCTCTGGGCTCCTTTGCGCCCCCCCATGCCCTCCGCTTCTCACCTCTGGGGTTTTGCATTCCCTGTGCCCTCTGCGCCTCACCTCTGGGGTCCTCCGCGCCCCCTGTGCCCTCTGCGCCTCACCTCCGGGGTCCTGCACCCTCCTTTCCCTCTGCTCCTCACCTCGGGGCTCCTTTGTGCCCTCCTATGCCCTCCGCTTCTCACCTCTGGGGTTTTGCATCCCCTGTGCCCTCCACTCCTCACTTCCGGGGTCCTCTGCGCCCCCTGTGCCCTCCTCTCATCACCTCTGGGGTCCTCTGCACCCCCTGTGCCCTCCGCTCCTCACCTCTGGGGTCCTCTGTGCCCCCTGTGCCCTCTGCTCCTCACCTCTGGGGTCCTCTGTGACATTGATACAGGGTCGGCTCCATTCAGATGATTTCCCATCATTGCTGTTCATGATGTCACGATGTAGAGAAGCAAATATGGTAAGAAAAATCCCATAATATGAAGTGCAACAATGTAACACTGTGATATAACACAACACAAAGTGTAATAACAACAGAGATACAAAACTAGAAAACGGATACAATAATATACAGAAGATGTGAAAGAAAACAGCAGAACAACAGCAATAATGTAACACAAACACAGTGATGGAGATTATACAACACATAAACAAGACAGCACATACATGATAATAAAACGACACAGATACATTAATATAGGAGACATTAAATAATATAAGATGGATATAATAATATAGTACAAAAACACGGGAGTACAACAATAGAGGAGAAATACAAATTACATCTACAACTAACAAAAACCTAAAATAATACGGCAACAACATCCGCCGCAGTGCACCGATCAGATGAAAAGAAGCACAATAAAGCACCTCCGAGATATCTCCAGTCCACACCCTCCGTCCTCTGTTACACTCCTCTGACTTTCCAGACCTCTTCTTCCCCTCCACACCCCTCTGTCCTCTTTTAAACCCCACTGTCCTTCTTTAGACCTCTCCGTCCCCTCCAGACTCCTCTGTCCTTCTTTAGACCTCTCCGTCCCATCCAGACTCCTCTGTCCTTCTTTAGACCTCTCCATCCCCTCCAGACTCCTCTGTCATCGTTTAGTCCTCTCCATCCCCTCCAGACTCCTCTGTCATCGTTTAGACCTCTCCATCCCTTCCAGACTCCTCTGTCATCGTTTAGACCTCTCCGTCCCCTCCAGACTCTTCTGTCCTTCTTTAGACCTCTCCGTCCCCTCCAGACTCCTCTGTCCTTCTTTAGACCTCTCCGTCCCCTCCAGACTCCTCTGTCCTTCTTTAGACCTCTCCATCCCCTCCAGACTCCTCTGTCCTTCTTTAGACCTCTCCGTCCCATCCAGACTCCTCTGTCCTTCTTTAGACCTCTCCATCCCCTCCAGACTCCTCTGTCCTTCTTTAGACCTCTCCGTCCCATCCAGACTCCTCTGTCCTTCTTTAGACCTCTCCATCCCCTCCAGACTCCTCTGTCATCGTTTAGTCCTCTCCATCCCCTCCAGACTCCTCTGTCATCGTTTAGACCTCTCCATCCCTTCCAGACTCCTCTGTCATCGTTTAGACCTCTCCGTCCCCTCCAGACCCCTCTGTCCTTCTTTAGACCTCTCCGTCCCCTCCAGACTCCTCTGTCCTTCTTTAGACCTCTCCGTCCCCTCCAGACTCCTCTGTCCTTCTTTAGACCTCTCCATCCCCTCCAGACTCCTCTGTCCTTCTTTAGACCTCTCCGTCCCATCCAGACTCCTCTGTCCTTCTTTAGACCTCTCCATCCCCTCCAGACTCCTCTGTCCTTCTTTAGACCTCTCCGTCCCATCCAGACTCCTCTGTCCTTCTTTAGACCTCTCCCACCCTCCAGACTCCTCTGTCATCGTTTAGTCCTCTCCATCCCCTCCAGACTCCTCTGTCATCGTTTAGACCTCTCCATCCCTTCCAGACTCCTCTGTCATCGTTTAGACCTCTCCGTCCCCTCCAGACCCCTCTGTCCTTCTTTAGACCTCTCCGTCCCCTCCAGACCCCTCTGTCCTTCTTTAGACCTCCGGATCCTCTGTCCTCCTTTACACCACTCCGTCCCCTGCAGACCCCTCTGTTCTTTACAAGCCTATATCCCCTCCAGATCCTTTACGCCTCTCTACGTTTGCAGACCCCTCTGTCTCCTCCGGATCCTTCCGTCCTCCTTTACACCCCTCCGTCCCCTGCAGATCCTTTACACCGCTTTGCCTTTCCAGACCCCTCTGTCCTCTGCAGATACCTCTGCTCCTTCCCAGTAAAATGAATAAGGAATAAATGATTTCAGCTCAGCTCACTGACGGCATTCAGGACGCTCCAGCAGGGATGTGGCCCCGCACAGCTGTATCCAAGCAAGAAAAGTGTTTCCAGCGAGCGGTGGAGGAACAGTAATAGACTTTTTTGCAAAAAACTTCAATATTTAATGACTTCAAAAATGTTACCTGTATAGACAAAAAATCAACCCTCACCCCCCTAAACGCTGAAGAAGACATCTACCAAACATGTACTTTTAGGAGGGGTGAGGGTTGATTTTTTGTCTATACAGGTAACATTTTTGAAGTCATTAAATATTGAAGTTTTTTGCAAAAAAGTCTATTACTGTTCCTCCACCGCTCACTGGAAACACTTTTCTTGCTTGGATACAGCTCTGATCCTTCCAGACCACTCTGTCCTCCTTTATACCCCACCATCTCCACCTGACCCCTCTGTCCCTTTTTAGACCCCTTCACCCCTTGCAGACAGCTCTGTCCTCCTTTAGACCCCTTTGGCTTTTCCAGAGCCCTATGTCCTCTTTTAGACCCCTGCATCCCCTTTAGACCCCTCTATGCTCTTCTATGCTGATGTGTGTGATGTGTGTGTGCTGTGAATGATGTATGTGTTGTGTATGATGTATGTGCTGTGTAATGTGTGTGTGCTGTGTACGATGTGTGTGCTGTGTATGCTGTGTATGTGCTCTGTATGATGTGCATGTGCTGTGTATGATGTGTATGTGTGCTGTGTATGATGTCTATGTGTTGTGTATAATGTGTATGTGCTGTTTATGCTGTGTATATGCTGTGTATGATGCATGTGCTGTGTACGATGTATCTTCTGTGCATGATGTGTATGTGCTGTGTGTGATGTGTGTGTGTGTACTGGGTATGATGTGTATGTGCTGTGTATGCTGTATATGATGTGTATGTGCTGTGTGTTGTGTATGTGCTGTGTATGATGTGTATGATGTGTGTGCTGTGTATGGTGTGTGTGCTGTGTATGACGTGTGTGTGCTGTGTATGATGTGTGTGTGCTGTGTATGATGTGTGTGCTGTGTGTGATGTATGTGCGGTGTATGATGTGTGTGTTGTGTATGATGTGTGTGCTGTGTGTGATGTATGTGCTGTGTATGATGTGTGTGCGTGCTGTGTGTGATGTATGTGCTGTGTATGATGTGTGTGTGCTGTGTATGATGTGTATGTGCTGTGTGTGATGTATGTGCTGTGTGATGTGTGTGTGCTGTGTATGATGTGTGCTGTGTATGATGTATGTGCTGTGTATGATGTGTGTGCTGTGTATGATGTGTATGTGCTGTGTGTGATGTGTGTGCTGTGTATGATGTATGTGCTGTGTATGATGTGTGTATGATGTGTGTGTTGTGTATGATGTGTGTGTGCTGTGTATGATGTATGTGCTGTGTATGATGTATGTGCTGTGTATGATGTATGTGCTGTGTATGATGTGTGTGTTGTGTATGATGTGTGTGTGCTGTGTATGATGTATGTGCTGTGTATGATGTGTGTGTGTGCTGTGTATGATGTGTGTGTGCTATGTATAATGTGTGTGCTGTATGTGTGGTGTATGATGTGTGTTGTGTATGATGTGTGTGCTGTGTGTGGTGTATGTGCTGTGTATGATGTGTGTATGATGTGTATGTGCTGTGTATGATGTGTGTGTGCTGTGTGTGATGTATGTGCTGTGTGTGATGTATGTGCTGTGTGCTGTGTGTGCTGTGTATGATGTGTGTGTGCTGTGTATGATGTGTGTGCTGTGTATGATGTGTGTGTGCTGTGTATGATGTGTGTGCTGTGTGTGATGTGTGTGCTGTGTATGTGCTCTGTATGATGTGTGTGCGGTGTATGATGTGTGTGCTGTGTATGATGTATGTGCTGTGTATGATGTGTATATGATGTGTGTGATGTGTATGATGTGTGTGTGCTGTGTATGATGTGTGTGCTGTGTATGATGTGTGTGCTGTGTATGATGTATGTGTTGTGTACGATGTGTGCTGTGTATGATGTGTGCTGTGTATGATGTGTGCTGTGTATGATGTGTGCTGTGTATGATGTGTGTGCTGTGTATGATGTGTGCTGTGTATGATGTGTGTGCTGTGTGTGATGTGTGTGTGCTGTGTGTGATGTGGGTGCTGTGTATGATGTATGTGCTGTGTATGATGTATGTGCTGTGTATATGTCACACATTATCTCTGTGTATTGTCTGTGTATTCTGTATATTGTGTGTAGTGTTAGTGTTGTACATTGTATCACTCTCCTCCCTGTGTGCTGTGTATGGTGTGTGCTGTGTATGATGTATGTGCTGTGTATGATGTGTGTGCTGTGTATATGTCACACATCATCTCTGTGTATTGGTTGTGTATTTCTTTCTATTCTGTATATTGTGTGTAGTGTTGTACATTGTATCACTCTCCTCCCTGTGTGCTGTCTGTGCTGATCTTGTATCTTTCTCTATGATTGTATTTCTGTGGAGTAATAAAGGATCTGTGAAAGGTGATCTGTCCTGTGCTGTCCTGTCTGGATCCTCTGGATCTTCTGTGATTTGTCTCTGATGTCTTCCTCTTCTTCATGTAGTATATGTTATTATGTTCCTTGTATATTCTGTGTGTTGCTCTGTTGTGTGTGAGCTGTGTAGTTTAGTATCTGGCTGTAATGATCATCCCTTACATCTTCCTCTTTCCTTCATACTCACATTCTGCAGGTTCTCTCTCCTGCGGTTGTTGCTGCACAGCAGATTCCACCAGGGACCGGCAGAGGGCGCTGTGTGTTATCACTGCCTCAGACTGCACTTCCACAGGTGACCGGCAGAGGGCGCTGTGTGTTATCACTGCCTCAGACTGCACTTCCACAGGTGACCGGCAGAGGGCGCTGTGTGTTATCACTGCCTCAGACTGCACTTCCACAGGTGACCGGCAGAGGGCGCTGTGTGTTATCACTACCTCAGACTGCACTTCCACAGGTGACCGGCAGAGGGAGCAGCGGGTTATTTTTGCACAGATTATTCTACAGGTGAGATTCAGCATTGAGCAGATACAGAACATTGGAGAAATGATTTATTCATCATTACTGCTCCCAGGGTGTCAGATAATCCCATCATTACTGCCCCTAGGTTATCAGTTAATCCCATCATTACTGCTCCCTGGTTATCAGATAATCCCATCATTACTGCTCCCAGGGTGTCAGATAATTCCATCATTACTGCTCCCTGGTTATCAGATAATCCCATCATTACTGCTCCCTGTTTATCAGATAATCCCATCATTACTGCTCCCTGTTTATCAGATAATCCCATCATTACTGCTCTCTGGTTATCAGATAATCCCTTCATTACTGCTCCCTGTTTATCAGATAATCCCATCATTACTGCTCTCTGGTTATCAGATAATCCCTTCATTACTGCTCCCTGGTTATCAGATAATCCCATCATTACTGCTCCCTGTTTATCAGATAATCCCATCATTACTGCTCCCTGTTTATCAGATAATCCCTTCATTACTGCTCTCTGGTTATCAGATAATCTCATCATTACTGCTCCCTGGTTATCAGATAATCCCATCATTACTGCCCCTAGGTTATCAGATAATCCCATCATTACTGCTCTCTGGTTATCAGATAATCTCATCATTACTGCTCTCTGGTTATCAGATAATCCCATCATTACTGCTCCCTGGTTATCAGATAATCCCATCATTACTGCTCTCTGGTTATCAGATAATCCCATCATTACTGCTCCCTGGTTACAATAATCCACATTACGCCTCTGTTATCAGATAATCCCATCATTACTGCTCTCTGGTTATCAGATAATCCCATCATTACTGCTCCTGGTTATCAGATAATCCCATCATTACTGCTCCTGGTTATCAGATAATCCCATCATTACTGCTCCTGTTTATCAGATAATCCCATCATTACTGCTCCCTGGTTATCAGATAATCCCATCATTACTGCTCCTGGTTATCAGATAATCCATCATTACTGCTCCCTGGTTATCAGATAATCCCATCATTACTGCTCCCTGTTTATCAGATAATCCCATCATTACTGCTCCCTGTTTATCAGATAATCCCATCATTACTGATCCTGGTTATCAGATAATCCCATCATTACTGCTCCTGGTTATCAGATAATCCCATCATTACTGCTCCCTGGTTATCAGATAATCCCATCATTACTGCTCTCTGTTATCAGATAATCCCATCATTACTGCTCCCTGTTATCAGATAATCCCATCATTACTGCTCCCTGTTTATCAGATAATCCCATCATTACTGCTCCCTGGGTTATCAGATAATCCCATCATTACTGCTCCCTGGTTATCAGATAATCCCATCATTACTGCTCTCTGGTTTTCAGATAATCCATCATTACTGCTCCCTGGTTATCAGATAATCCCATCATTACTGCTCCCTGTTTATCAGATAATCCCATCATTACTGCTCCCTGGTTATCAGATAATCCCATCATTACTGCTCCCTGGTTACAGATAATCCCATCATTACTGCTCCCAGGTTATCAGATAATCCCATCATTACTGCTCCCTGGTTATCAGATAATCCCATCATTACTGCTCCCTGGTTATCAGATAATCCCATCATTACTGCTCCCTGGTTTATCAGATAATCCCATCATTACTGCTCCCTGGTTATCAGATAATCCCATCATTACTGCTCCTGGTTATCAGATAATCCCATCATTACTGCTCCCTGGTTATCAGATAATCCCATCATTACTACTCCCTGGTTATCAGATAATCCCATCATTACTGCTCCCTGGTTATCAGATAATCCCATCATTACTGATCTCTGGTTATCAGATAATCCCATCATTACTGCTCCTGGTTATCAGATAATCCCATCATTACTGCTCCTGGTTATCAGATAATCTCATCATTACTGCTCACTGTTTACCAGATAATCCCATCATTACTGCTCCCTGTTTATCAGATAATCCCATCATTACTGCTCCCTGGTTATCAGATAATCCCATCATTACTGCTCTCTGGTTATCAGATAATCCCATCATTACTGCTCTCTGGTTACAGATAATCCATCATTACTGCTCCCTGGTTTATCAGATAATCCCATCATTACTGCTCCCTGGTTTATCAGATAATCCCATCATTACTGCTCCCTGGTTATCAGATAATCCCATCATTACTGCTCTCTGGTTATCAGATAATCCCATCATTACTGCTCTCTGGTTATCAGATAATCTCATCATTACTGCTCCCTGGTTATCAGATAATCCCATCATTACTGCTCCCTGTTTATCAGATAATCCCATCATTACTGCTCCCTGGTTATCAGATAATCCCATCATTACTGCTCCCTGGTTACCAGATAATCCCATCATTACTGCTCCTGGTTATCAGATAATCCATCATTACTGCTCCCTGGTTATCAGATAATCCCATCATTACTGCTCCCTGGTTATCAGATAATCCCATCATTACTGCTCCCTGTTTATCAGATAATCCCATCATTACTGCTCCTATGTTTATTCAGATAATCCCATCATTTACTGCTCCCTGGTTATCAGATAATCCCATCATTACTGCTCTCTGGTTATCAGATAATCTCATCATTACTGCTCCCTGGTTATCAGATAATCCCATCATTACTGCTCCCTGTTTATCAGATAATCCCATCATTACTGCTCCCTGGTTATCAGATAATCCCATCATTAGCTCTGGCAGTACTCTTGTGGTTATCAGATAATCCCATCATTACTGCTCCCTGGTTATCAGATAATCCCATCATTACTGCTCTCTGGTTATCAGATAATCCCATCATTACTGCTCCCTGGTTATCAGATAATCCCATCATTACTGCTCACTGGTTATCAGATAATCCCATCATTACTGCTCCCTGGTTATCAGATAATCCCATCATTACTGCTCCCTGGTTACAGATAATCCCATCATTACTGCTCCCTGGTTATCAGATAATCCATCATTACTGTCTGTACATAACCATCTTATGCTTGGTTATCAGATAATCCCATCATTACTGCTCCCTGTTTACCAGATAATCTCATCATTACTGCTCTCCTGGTTATCAGATAATCTCATTATTACTGATGCTCCTGGTTATCAGATAATCTCATCATTACTGCTCCTGGTTACCAGATAATCCCATCATTACTGCTCTCTGGTTATCAGATAATCCCATCATTACTGCTCCTGGTTACAGATAATCCCATTATTACTGCTCTCTGGTTATCAGATAATCCATCATTACTGCTCCCTGGTTATCAGATAATCCCATCATTACTGCTCTCTGGTTATCAGATAATCCCATCATTACTGCTCCTGGTTATCAGATAATCCCATCATTACTGCTCCTGGTTATCAGATAATCCCATCATTACTGCTCCCTGTTTACCAGATAATCTCATCATTACTGCTCCTGGTTATCAGATAATCCATCATTATTTACATTGCTCTCTGGTTATCAGATAATCCCATCATTACTGCTCCTGGTTATCAGATAATCCCATCATTACTGCTCTCTGGTTATCAGATAATCCCATCATTACTGCTCTCTGGTTATCAGATAATCCATTATTACTGCTCTCTGGTTATCAGATAATCTCATCATTACTGCTCTCTGGTTATCAGATAATCCCATCATTACTGCTCTCCTGGTTATCAGATAATCCATCATTACTGCTCTCTGGTTATCAGATAATCCCATCATTACTGCTCTCTGGTTATCAGATAATCCCATCATTACTGCTCACTGGTTACCAGATAATCCCATCATTACTGCTCCCTGTTTATCAGATAATCCCATCATTACTGCTCCCTGTTTATCAGATAATCCAATCATTACTGCTCCCTGGTTATCAGATAATCCCATCATTACTGCCCTGGTTATCAGATAATCCCATCATTACTGCTCCCTGGTTACCAGATAATCCCATCATTACTGCTCCCAGGTTATCAGATAATCCCATCATTACTGCTCCCTGGTTATCAGATAATCCCATCATTACTGCTCTCTGGTTATCCAGATAATCTCATCATTACTGCTCACTGGTTACCAGATAATCCCATCATTACTGCTCCCTGGTTACCAGATAATCCCATCATTACTGCTCCCAGGTTATCAGATAATCCATCATTACTGCTCCTGGTTATCAGATAATCCATCATTACTGCTCCCTGGTTATCAGATAATCCCATCATTACTGCTCCCTGTTTATCAGATAATCCCATCATTACTGCTCCCTGGTTATCAGATAATCCCATCATTACTGCTCCTGGTTATCAGATAATCCCATCATTACTGCTCCTGGTTATCAGATAATCCCATCATTACTGCTCCCTGGTTATCAGATAATCCCATCATTACTGCTCCCTGGTTATCAGATAATCCCATCATTACTGCTCCCTGGTTATCAGATAATCCCATCATTACTGCTCCTGGTTATCAGATAATCCCATCATTACTGCTCCCTGGTTATCAGATAATCCCATCATTACTGCTCCCTGGTTATCAGATAATCCCATCATTACTGCTCCCTGGTTATCAGATAATCCCATCATTACTGCTCCCTGGTTACAGATAATCCCATCATTACTGCTCCTGGTTATCCAGATAATCCCATCATTACTGCTCTCTGGTTATTCAGATAATCTCATCATTACTGCTCCCTGGTTATCAGATAATCCCATCATTACTGCTCCTGGTTATCAGATAATCCCATCATTACTGCTCCTGGTTATCAGATAATCCCATCATTACTGCTCCCTGGTTTATCAGATAATCCCATCATTACTGCTCCCTGGTTATCAGATAATCCATCATTACTGCTCCTGGTTATCAGATAATCCCATCATTACTGCTCCCTGGTTATCAGATAATCCCATCATTACTGCTCCTGGTTATCAGATAATCCCTATCATTACTGCTCCTGGTTATCAGATAATCCCATCATTACTGCTCCCTGGTTATCAGATAATCCCATCATTACTGCTCCTGTTACAGATAATCCATCATTACTGCTCCTGGTTATCAGATAATCCCATCATTACTGCTCTCCTGGTTATCAGATAATCCATCATTACTGCTCTCCTGGTTATCAGATAATCCCATCATTACTGCTCTCTGGTTATCAGATAATCCCATCATTACTGCTCCTGGTTACCAGATAATCCCATCATTACTGCTCCCTGGTTATCAGATAATCCCATCATTACTGCTCCCTGTTATCAGATAATCCCACTCATTTAATATCTCACCTGCTGGTTATCAGATAATCCCATCATTACTGCTCCCTGGTTATCAGATAATCCCATCATTACTGCTCCTGGTTATCAGATAATCCCATCATTACTGCTCCCTGGTTATCAGATAATCCCATCATTACTGCTCCCTGGTTATCAGATAATCCCATCATTACTGCTCTCCTGGTTATCAGATAATCCCATCATTACTGCTCTCTGGTTATCAGATAATCCCATCATTACTGCTCTCTGGTTATCAGATTAATCCTCATCTCATTACTGCTCCCTGGTTTATCAGATAATCCCATCATTACTGCTCCTGGTTATCAGATAATCCCATCATTACTGCTCTCTGGTTTATCAGATAATCCCATCATTACTGCTCCCTGGTTATCAGATAATCCCATCATTACTGCTCTCTGGTTATCAGATAATCCCATCATTACTGCTCTCTGGTTATCAGATAATCCCATCATTACTGCTCCCTGGTTATCAGATAATCCCATCATTACTGCTCCCTGTTTACAGATAATCCCATCATTACTGCTCCCTGGTTATCAGATAATCCCATCATTACTGTCTCTGGTTATCAGATAATCCCATCATTACTGCTCCTGGTAATCAGATAATCCCATCATTACTGCTCTTGGTTATCAGATAATCCATCATTACTGCTCCCTGGTTACAGATAATCCCATCATTACTGCTCCTGTTACCAGATAATCCCATCATTACTGCTCCTGGTTATCAGATAATCCCATCATATTTCTGTTATCATTCCATATTACCCCCAGTAATCCCATCATTACTGCTCTCTGTTATCAGATAATCCCATCATTACTGCTCTCTGTTACCAGATAATCCTATTACTGCTCTCTGGTTATCAGATAATCCATCATTACTGTCCTGGTTATCAGATAATCCCATCATTACTGCTCTCTGGTTACAGATAATCCCATCATTACTGCTCTCTGGTTATCAGATAATCCCATCATTACTGCTCCCTGGTTATCAGATAATCCATCATTACTGCTCCTGGTTATCAGATAATCCCATCATTACTGCTCTCTGGTTATCAGATAATCCCATCATTACTGCTCTCTGGTTATCAGATAATCCATCATTACTGCTCCTGGTTATCAGATAATCCCATCATTACTGCTCTCTGGTTATCAGATAATCCCATCATTACTGCTCCTGGTTATCAGATAATCCCATCATTACTGCTCCCTGGTTACAGATAATCCCATCATTACTGCTCCCTGGTTACAGATAATCCATCATTACTGCTCTCTGGTTATCAGATAATCCCATCATTACTGCTCTCTGGGTATCAGATAATCCATCATTACTGCTCCTGGTTATCAGATAATCCATCATTACTGCTCCCTGGTTACAGATAATCTCATCATTACTGCTCTCTGGTTATCAGATAATCCATCATTAATGCTCTCTGGTTATCAGATAATCCATCATTACTGCTCTCTGGTTACCAGATAATCCCATCATTACTGCTCTCTGGTTATCAGATAATCCATCATTACTGCTCCTGGTTACAGATAATCCCATCATTACTGCTCCTGGTTACAGATAATCTCATCATTACTGCTCCCTGGTTATCAGATAATCCATCATTACTGCTCTCTGGTTATCAGATAATCCCATCATTACTGCTCCTGGTTACAGATAATCCATCATTACTGCTCCTGGTTATCAGATAATCCATCATTACTGCTCCTGTTATCAGTAATCCATCATTACTGCTCTCTGGTTATCAGATAATCCCATCATTACTGCTCTCTGGTTATCAGATAATCCCATCATTACTGCTCTCTGGTTATCAGATAATCCCATCATTACTGCTCTCTGGTTATCAGATAATCCATCATTACTGCTCTCTGGTTATCAGATAATCCCATCATTACTGCTCTCTGTTATCAGATAATCCCATCATTACTGCTCCCTGTTATCAGATAATCCCATCATTACTGCTCTCTGGTTATCAGATAATCCATCATTACTGCTCCCTGGTTACAGATAATCCCATCATTACTGCTCTCTGGTTTCAGATAATCCCATCATTACTGCTCCTGTTTCAGATAATCTCATCATTACTGCTCCTGGTTATCAGATAATCCTCATTTACTGTTCTGGTTATCAGATAATCCCATCATTACTGCCTCTGGTTACAGATAATCCCATCATTACTGCTCCTGGTTACAGATAATCCATCATTACTGCTCCTGGTTACAGATAATCCCATCATTACTGCTCTCTGGTTATCAGATAATCCATCATTACTGCTCCTGGTTATCAGATAATCCCATCATTACTGCTCTCTGGTTATCAGATAATCCCATCATTACTGCTCTCTGGTTATCAGATAATCCTCATTACTGCTCTCTGGTTATCAGATAATCCATCATTACTGCTCCCTGGTTACCAGATAATCCATCATTACTGCTTCTGTTATCAGATAATCCCATCATTACTGCTCCCTGGTTATCAGATAATCCCATCATTACTGCTCTCTGGTTATCAGATAATCCCATCATTACTGCCTGGTTAGTAATCCATCATTACTGCTCCTGTTATCCAGATAATCCATCATTACTGCTCCCTGGTTATCATCATAATTCCCTATCTATTTACTGCTCTCCTGGTTATCAGATAATCCCATCATTACTGCTCCCTGGTTACAGATAATCCATCATTACTGCTCCTGGTTATCAGATAATCCCATCATTACTGCTCCTGGTTATCAGATAATCCCTATGCCATTACTCATAGCTCCCTGTGTTATCAGATAATCCATCATTACTGCTCCCTGGTTATCAGATAATCCCATCATTACTGCTCTCTGGTTATCAGATAATCTCATCATTACTGCTCCCTGGTTACAGATAATCCCCATCATTACTGCTCTCTGGTTATCAGATAATCCCATCATTACTGCTCCCTGGTTATCAGATAATCCATCATTACTGCTCCTGTTATCAGATAATCCCATCATTACTGCTCCCTGGTTATCAGATAATCCCATCATTACTGCTCTCTGGTTATCAGATAATCCCATCATTACTGCTCTCTGGTTATCAGATAATCCATCATTACTGCTCCCTGGTTATCAGATAATCCCATCATTACTGCTCCCTGGTTATCAGATAATCCCATCATTACTGCTCTCTGGTTATCAGATAATCCCATCATTACTGCTCCCTGGTTATCAGATAATCCCATCATTACTGCTCTCCTGGTTATCAGATAATCCCATCATTACTGCTCCTGGTTATCAGATAATCCCATCATTACTGCTCCTGGTTACAGATAATCCCATCATTACTGCTCCTGGTTATCAGATAATCCCATCATTACTGCTCCCTGGTTATCAGATAATCCCATCATTACTGCTCTCTGGTTATCAGATAATCCCATCATTACTGCTCTCTGGTTATCAGATAATCCCATCATTACTGCTCCCTGGTTATCCAGATAATCCCATCATTACTGCTCCCTGGTTATCAGATAATCCATCATTACTGCTCCCTGGTTATCAGATAATCCCATCATTACTGCTCTCTGGTTATCAGATAATCCCATCATTACTGCTCCTGGTTATCAGATAATCCCATCATTACTGCTCCTGGTTATCAGATAATCCCATCATTACTGCTCCCTGTTTACAGATAATCCCATCATTACTGCTCTCTGGTTATCAGATAATCCCATCATTACTGCTCTCTGGTTATCAGATAATCTCATCATTACTGCTCCTGGTTATCAGATAATCCCATCATTACTGCTCTCTGGTTATCAGATAATCCCATCATTACTGCTCCTGGTTATCAGATAATCCCATCATTACTGCTCCCTGGTTATCAGATAATCCCATCATTACTGCTCCTGGTTATCAGATAATCCATCATTACTGCTCTCTGGTTATCAGATAATCCCATCATTACTGCTCTCGTTCGTAATCCATCATACTGCCTGTACAATAATCCCATCATTACTGCTCCCTGGTTATCAGATAATCCCATCATTACTGCTCCTGGTTATCAGATAATCCCATCATTACTGCTCTCTGGTTATCAGATAATCTCATCATTACTGCTCCCTGGTTACCAGATAATCCCATCATTACTGCTCTCTGGTTATCAGATAATCCCATCATTACTGCTCTCTGGTTATCAGATAATCCCATCATTACTGCTCCTGGTTATCAGATAATCCCATCATTACTGCTCCCTGGTTATCAGATAATCCCATCATTACTGCTCTCGTTATCGAAATCCATATACTGCTTGTTATCAGATAATCCCATCATTACTGCTCCTGGTTATCAGATAATCCCATCATTACTGCTCTCTGGTTATCAGATAATCCCATCATTACTGCTCTCTGGTTATCAGATAATCCCATCATTACTGCTCTCTGGTTATCAGATAATCCCATCATTACTGCTCCTGGTTATCAGATAATCCCATCATTACTGCTCTCTGGTTATCAGATAATCCCATCATTACTGCTCTCTGGTTATCAGATAATCCCATCATTACTGCTCCTGGTTTCCAGATAATCCCATCATTACTGCTCCCTGGTTATCAGATAATCCCATCATTACTGCTCTCTGGTTATCAGATAATCCCATCATTACTGCTCTCTGGTTATCAGATAATCCCATCATTACTGCTCTCTGGTTATCAGATAATCCTCATCATTACTGCTCTCTGGTTATCAGATAATCTCATATTACTGTTCTGGTTATCAGATAATCCATCATTACTGCTCCTCTGTTACCAGATAATCCCATCATTACTGCTCCTGGTTATCAGATAATCTCCATCATTTACTGCTCTCTGGTTACCAGATAATCCTCATCATTACTGCTCTCTGGTTATCAGATACATCCCATCATTACTGCTCTCTGGTTATCAGATAATCCCATCTATTACTGCTCTCTGGTTTCAGATAATCCATCATTACTGCTCTCTGGTTATCAGATAATCCTATTACTGCTCTCTGGTTATCAGATAATCTCATCATTACTGCTCCCTTTTTTTTTTTTTTTTTTTTTTTTTTTTTTTTTTTTTTTTTTTTTTTTTTTTTTTTTTTTTTTTTTTTTTTTTTTTTTTTTTTTTTTTTTTTTTTTTTTTTTTTTTTTTTTTTTTTTTTTTTTTTTTTTTTTTTTTTTTTTTTTTTTTTTTTTTTTTTTTTTTTTTTTTTTTTTTTTTTTTTTTTTTTTTTTTTTTTTTTTTTTTTTTTTTTTTTTTTTTTTTTTTTTTTTTTTTTTTTTTTTTTTTTTTTTTTTTTTTTTTTTTTTTTTTTTTTTTTTTTTTTTTTTTTTTTTTTTTTTTTTTTTTTTTTTTTTTTTTTTTTTTTTTTTTTTTTTTTTTTTTTTTTTTTTTTTTTTTTTTTTTTTTTTTTCCCCCCCCCCCCCCCCCCCCCCCCCCCCCCCCCCCCCCCCCCCCCCCCCCCCCCCCCCCCCCCCCCCCCCCCCCCCCCCCCCCCCCCCCCCCCCCCCCCCCCCCCCCCCCCCCCCCCCCCCCCCCCCCCCCCCCCCCCCCCCCCCCCCCCCCCCCCCCCCCCCCCCCCCCCCCCCCCCCCCCCCCCCCCCCCCCCCCCCCCCCCCCCCCCCCCCCCCCCCCCCCCCCCCCCCCCCCCCCCCCCCCCCCCCCCCCCCCCCCCCCCCCCCCCCCCCCCCCCCCCTCATTACTGCTCTCTTGTTATCCAGATAATCCATCATTACTGCTCCCTGGTTACCAGATAATCCCATCATTACTGCTCTCTGGTTATCAGATAATCCCATCATTACTGCTCTCTGGTTATCAGATAATCCCATCATTACTGCTCCCTGGTTACAGATAATCCCATCATTACTGCTCCCTGGGTTTTCAGATAATCTCATCATTACTGCTCTCTGTTATCAGATAATCCCATCATTACTGCTCTCTGGTTATCAGATAATCCCATCATTACTGCTCCCTGGTTACCAGATAATCCCATCATTACTGCTCTCTGTTACAGATAATCCATCATTACTGCTCTCTGGTTATCAGATAATCCCATCATTACTGCTCCCTGGTTATCAGATAATCCCATCATTACTGCTCCTGGTTACAGTATCCCTCATTACTGCTCCTGTTATCAGATAATCCCATCATTACTGCTCTCTGGTTATCAGATAATCCCATCATTACTGCTCCTGGTTACCAGATAATCTCATCATTACTGCTCCTGGTTATCAGATAATCCCATCATTACTGCTCTCTGGTTATCAGATAATCCCATCATTACTGCTCTCTGGTTATCAGATAATCCCATCATTACTGCCTCTGGTTATCAGATAATCCCATCATTACTGCTCCCTGGTTATCAGATAATCCCATCATTACTGCTCTCTGGTTATCAGATAATCCCATCATTACTGCTCTCTGGTTATCAGATAATCCCATCATTACTGCTCCCTGGTTATCAGATAATCCCATCATTACTGCTCTCTGGTTTACCAGATAATCCCATCATTACTGCTCCCTGGTTACCAGATAATCCCATCATTACTGCTCCTGGTTATCAGATAATCCATCATTACTGCTCCCTGGTTATCAGATAATCCCATCATTACTGCTCTCTGGTATATCAGATAATCCCATCAATTACTGCTCTCTGGTTACTCAGATAATCCCATCATTACTGCTCTCTGGTTACAGATAATCCCATCATTACTGCTCCTGGTTATCAGATAATCCCATCATTACTGCTCTCTGGTTATCAGATAATCCCATCATTACTGCTCCCTGGTTACAGATAATCCCATCATTACTGCTCTCTGGTTATCAGATAATCCCATCATTACTGCTCCTGGTTATCAGATAATCCCATCATTACTGCTCTCTGGTTATCAGATAATCCCATCATTACTGCTCTCTGGTTACAGATAATCCCATCATTACTGCTCCTGGTTTACAATAATCCCATCATTACTGCTCTCTGGTTATCAGATAATCCCATCATTACTGCTCCCTGGTTATCAGATAATCCCATCATTACTGCTCCTCTGGTTACAGATAATCCCATCATTACTGCTTCCCTGGTTACAGATAATTCCCATCATTACTGCTCCCTGGTTATCAGATAATCCCATCATTACTGCTCCCTGGTTATCAGATAATCCCATCATTACTGCTCTCTGGTTATCAGATAATCTCATTATTACTGATGTCTGGTTAGAGAGCTAATTCCTGCCACGTGTCCAGCTTGGATACCCAATAATTATAAGGCACAGAGGAGTCTAGGAGCACTTTAGTACGATCGGCAAGGTACTCCCTCAGCATCTTGGCAAACTTTGCATTCCTTGTGACACTACCCCGCACCTCAGGACCTGTGGTACGGGAGGTGCTGAGAAAAGTGTCCCAGATCTTTGAGAGTGTTCCCCTACCTCTGCTGGATTGGACTTGTGCCTCTCTCGGCCGGACACCTTGGTTGTCCACCGAATCGTGACCTCTGCCGCTAGCGTTTTCAGAATGGAATTTTTTTACTAATTCCGCGACTATGGCCTTCTGGTACTGCAGTATTTTTGTAGACCTCTCCGCTTCGGGAATAAGAGAAATAAAGTTCTCCTTGTAGCGTGGGTCTAAAAGTGTCACCAACCAGTAATGAGTGTCCGCCAAGATGTTGATAACACGAGGGTCACGAGACAGGCAGCGTAACATAAAGTCAGCCATGTGCGCCAGACTGTTAACAGGCAAGACTTCAGGGTCCTCACCAACAGCATGACTGGCCATGCTGACCTCATCCTCCTCCTCCTCCTCTCCCCTGTCCTCTGGCCATCCATGCTGAACCGACGGTCTGACGGTTGTGCATGTATTACCGTCAATTCCGCATGAAAGTAGCTCCATTTCTTCTTCCTCCTCCTTCTCGTCATAGTCCTCCAATGCACGTTGGGATAAGATGAGGCTGGGCTGTGTGTAATCACCCAGTACTGTATCTTGCTCCAACTCATCGTGCTCCGCCTGCAATGCATCATCTTTCATTTTGAGCAGAGAGCGTTTTAGAAGACAGAGAAGCGGGATGGTGACGCTAATGATGGCGTTATCGCCGCTCACCATCTTGGTGGAGTCCTCAAAGTTTTGGAGGACGGTACATATGTCGGACATCCATGTCCACTCCTGAGGTCTTATGTGTAGAGTTTGAACCGTATACCTACGGCCTAGTTGATGCTGGTACTCAACAACTGCCCTCTTCTGCTCACAAGTCCTGACCAACATGTGCAGTGTGGAATTCCAACGTGTGGGGACATCACACACCAGTCTGTGAGCCGGAAGCTGCAAACGCCGCTGAAAGCCGGCAAGGCCAGCAGAAGCAGTGGGTGACTTTCTAAAATGGGCACACAGGATGCGTACTTTGATGAGCAGATCAGACAGCTCAGGGTAGGATTTAAGAACCGCTGAACCACAAGGTTGAGCACATGGGCCACACATGGAACATGTGTCAGCTCGCCTTGCCTCAGAGCCGCCACCAGGTTCCGCCCATTGTCACACATGACCATGCTGGGCTGTAGGTTCAGTGGTGTGAGCCAGTGATCTGCCTGCTGTTTCAGAGCTGTCCACAACTCTTCAGAGTTGTGGGGTTTGTCACCTATGCAGACTAGCTTCAGCACAGCCTGTTGCCACATAGCCGAGGCAGTGCTGCAGTGCTTCCAGCTTGGGACTGGTGTGGAAGGTGAAGTGGAGGAGGAGGAGGAGGCTGAGGAGCATGACGTGCCAGAGCTGTACACTGTGGGTGAAACCCTGACTGAGTTAGGGCCTGCAATCCTTGGTGTGGGAAGGACGTGTTCCGTCCAAAGGTCAGACTGGGTCCCGGATTCCAGAATATTAACCCAGTGTGCCGTCAGCGAGATGTACCGGTCCTGCCCACAAGCACTTGTCCACGTGTCTGTGTTTAGGTGGACTTTGCCTGAAACTGCGTTGTTCAGGGCATGTCTGATGTTTTGGGACACGTGCTTATATAATGCGGGGACGGCACACCGGGAAAAATAGTGGCGGCTGGGGACCGAGTACCATTTCCAGCGCAAGCAGTCGTGAAATGTGTGCATTTAGAACTGTGTCATGTGGGGCGTTGGCAGCGTATTTGCACTTGCGTTCCAAAGATTGGGGTATGGATAACTGAACGCTGCGCTGGGACAAGGACATGGTTGATGATGGTGCTATTTCTGCTTGTGCAGCTACAGATGAAGGACAGGAGGCATCTTCGCCTGCAGTATGGAGAGGGGATTGTCTTGCATGCACAACAGTGGAAGACGCAGCGGTGTCACCCGCAGACACTGCTCCTGTACTCTGCTGTACATCCCACAAAGTCAGGTGCTTTGCTGACATGTGCCTGATCATGCTGGTGGTGGTCAGGCTGCTAGTTTTGCTACCCCTGCTGATGCTGGCATGGCAGGTGTTGCAAATGGCCTTTTTCGAATTATCTGCAGACACCTTAAAGAACAGCTAGACTCGGGAAGACCAAACAGTTGTACTGGCAACTTCTGTCGTGTTGTTGTTCCGGGGACCGGTTGCCTGCCTTCTGCCTGCGGACACCACCCTGCTTCTTCCGGCCTGTTGTGATGCTACGCCTCCCTCCCCCTGTGCACTGCTGTCCTCGCTCTGCATGTCCTCCTGCCAGGTTGGGTCAGCTACTGGATCATCCACCACGTCGTCTTCCACTTCCGCACCCTGGTCCTCCTCCTGACTTTCTGGCAATTGTGTCTCCTCATCGTCCACCTCTTGTTGAGACACGTTCCCACCGTTGCCTTCGTGAGACCATGGCTGCTCAAATATTTGGGCATCGGTACATACGATCTCCTCATGACCCAACTCAACTGGAGCTGGCGAGAGGCCAGAATCTAAGAATGGATAAGTGAACAGCTCTTCAGAGTGTCCAAGTGTGGGATCAGTTATGTCCGGGGCCGGGCACTCGGCATGATGGGAGGAAGGAGGATCAGGGTGTAGAATGTGCGGTCCAGTCTCACGGCTACTGACACTTGACCGTGTGGAAGACAGGGTATTTGTGGTGGTGCCAAACTGACTGGAAGCATTATCCGCTATCCAACTTACAACCTGTTGACACTGGTCTGGGTTTAATAGTGGTGTACTGCTGCGGTCCCCTAGAAATTGGGACAGAAATGTCGAGTGAGATGATGTGGACGTTTGTCATGGCACAATTCGAGCTTGCACACGGCCTCGGCCTCTGCCTGCACCACCATTACGTCCAGTTCCTTGTCCCTTGCCACCGGACTTGCGCATTTTCAATGTTGAGCTGCCTGTATACAGCTAAATGAAGGCGTCCAAAAGATGGTTTTTAGCTGCACACTGAGATTACAGATTACTGCGGTTTAATCCCGGCAACTGGAACGGTCAGACACAAACGCTGACATGTATACAGTGTTTTGGCGTATACTACTTGGAGCTACAAGCCACTCCTGCCGCACTAACATGGTAAATGAATGCAGAAAAGAATTGGTTTTTAGCTGCACACTGAGATTACAGATTAGAGCGGTTTAATCCCGGCAACTGGAACGGTCAGACACAAACGCTGACGCGTATACAGTGTTTTGGCGTATACTAATTGGAGCTAACCCCTTACTGCCTATAGACAGCTAAATGAATCCTTAAAAAGACTGTTTTGGAGATTTCCAGCCTTTACACCAGCCCCAGATGTGATGCAGGCTGGTATACTGGCACAGCGAAGTTTGCTATATACCCTGCCTCCCTGCCTGCCTGTATACAGCTCTATTAGTCCTCAGAAGGACTATTGTGGTAATTAGACTGGCAGCCCTGTGCCTACACTAGCTGAAAGGCCACAAATCTGTCCCTCAATAAGCAGCGGCTCTCCCTACACTGACTGTCTGTGGAGCAGAGTGACGAGCACAGCGCGGTCAGGTCTTATAAAGACGCTGTGCGGCCAGCCAATCACTGTAATGCCACAACCAACATGGCTGTGTCATTACAGTGTCTGTCAGCCAATCCCTGCATGTGGGCTGGCACTGTAAAGAGCGCCAACATGCAGGGAGGTGGACCCCGAGCATAGCAAGAGTATCACGAGATTACTCGGTACTCGCTGAGTACCCCGAGTACCGAGATATTCGTGTGAGTACCGAGTAGTGACAAGCATACTCGCTCATCTCTATTGCTGTTTCATTCCCTGGGTGGGGGTGATAGGGTGCTATCCTAGGGCTGAATAGGAGGAAGGGCAAGGTTGGCAGCCCAGACATCTCCACCTTTCGGGGTAACTCTGGGATCAGGTATCAGCTAGGGAACCCCAGTCTACAGGGTCAGACTAGCTCCCCTGATTCCCTTAGCCTTCCTGCTTCTACCCCACTCGTGCATTATCAGCACCCCATATACAGGCAGTATGTTCATCTTTTTACACATTCACAGATTAAGCACAGCACCACGCATGTAAATGGTATATTCAGTAATATCTGAGCAGCCCCTTTAAGAGAACAGGAACAAATAATGTGCACTTTATAGGCTGCAACCACCAACACTGGCTCATCGAACATGAGGCTCGGACTTCATCATGGATTGCTTTAAGTGTTGAATAGCTCCTTGGACATCTTTATTTCTCAGGCTGTAGATGATTGGGTTCAGCATTGGGGTCACCATTGTATAAAATACTGATAAGAGCTTATCTGATAAGTGTCCTGAGTGTTGGGGTTTCATGTACATGACTATAGCTGTGCCATAGAAGAGAATGACAATGACCAGGTGGGAGATGCAGGTGGAGAAAGCCTTGTATTTTGTATTGCGGATCTTCAGGACCGCCAGGACAACGTGTCCGTATGAGTAAAGGATACACGAGAGAGGAACCAGGAGCAACACGCAGCTGCCGACCAGCTTCACCACATTAAGGAAGGAAAGGTCACTGCACGAGATCTCCATCAACGATGGAGCCTCACAGAAGAAGTGGTCAATTGTGGTGAACTTACAATATCTGAGCTGATGTAGAAAGTAAATGTCCACCGACGATAAGACGCCTCCGGTCAACCATGAAGCACTTATCATCGTGACGCAAGTCGTTGTCTTCATGACCAAGTTGTAATGTAAAGGATTACAAATGGCGACGTATCGGTCGTAAGCCATGAAAGCCAAGAGAACGCACTCTGTCTCACCGATAAGAAGGAAACCGTACACCTGGACCAGGCAACCGCCATAGGAAATGGTCTTCTTCTCCATCAAGAAGTTGACTAGTGTCTTGGGAACGGTAATGGAGGTGAAGCAGATGTCAAGAAAAGACAGATTGGCCAAGAAGATATACATGGAATTGTGCAGACGATAATCAGATCTAACAGCCACGATGAGCAGAAGATTCCCAGCCAAGGTCATCGTATACAGGATGAAGAAGACCTGGAAGAGCAGGACTTGTACAACGGGATCGGTGGAAAATCCAAGAAGAATGAATTCGGTCACTTGGCTGTCATTTCCATTATCCATGATGACTAAGGTTTAGGTATATCAGACCATGGTGAACTGGGCAGGAATCTGCAAAAGTAGAGCCCAAGAACAAGGTCACAATCATCCTGAAAAGATCTAGAATGGATCAAACTCTATTTTAAGAAATATTTATGCTATCTTAAGTTTTGTGTGCGGTTCTTTTACTTTTGTCACAATTGTCACGAACATGCAGCTCTCTGGCGCCCCCTTATCCTACTGGCCAATCATGGTATTGACAGAGGACAAGGAAATGAGAACAGCTGCTCTAATGTATGCAGGATATTGAGGCACTTGACATACGGAATGTATATATACCACCGGTTCCATCTAGGAATATATATCAACTTTGGTCCAGTCACCATCAAACCCACAATATCAAATAAATACAAAAATTGTGCTGCCACCACCAATCACTTAACAGGCTGATTGGACACCCGGTAATGTGAGACTTCACAGAGTGATGGTTTTTTGTCATAGAGCAAGCTATTAAATTTTATAGATTTAATCCAAAAGATTTGGCAGTGTTTACAAAAATATACAAGATCTTATGAAGAGACAATTTACAGTACGGTATAGAAAGTTACATAAAAATAATAGGGATTAAAATATGAGATTTGCTATATCTGTGCCACAGTTATGACATCCAGATATAGGGAGGGGGGGACTCCTTTGAAGAAATGTGATTCAGGCACCCACCATGGTTCTTAATGGCCTCAAGTGTCTGGTTTTTATCTTTCTAATCTAAAATTAGGACTCCCACTCTGCTGACCTCATAAATGGGCTGTCTATGAGAGGTACGCTTAATTCTTCAATTTTCCTTTTCTTCATATCTTTGGCCTTGAAGCTCCCAGGCCAATGATATTAGCATCATTTTTCTGCTTATAATTTTATCCTTTGATAGAGACCAGACACCGTATGTCTGTGATTTGCTTATGGGCAGACATTCATTTCTTATGATTCTGGCAGCCCCTCAGTGAAGCAGAACGGTGCTTTGCGTTCACCAAGATGTGTGGACTCTGAAAATCTAATTTTCATCTTCCAGTTATTAATGTGTCGCGCAGCATCTGCCTTAAAGTGTTTTTGCTTAGAAGACAAAGGAATATGGATTGGTTTTCCCTCCAAAAAGTTCTTGTCTGCAGGTCTGTAAACTGGCCTTCTTTCCAGTCATAAACCTGGTCTCTTTGTCAGGGGAGGAGGGAAGTGAGATGGAGAAAATTGTCTCTGGGTCACACAGAATCTACGAAGGGGCCAGGTCATGGACTCTGACTGCCAGCTATAAGAAAGTGGAAGATATTTTCCTGACAGTCATGTTGGTGCATATATTTCTTAGTAAAAGGGTAATGGTATAGGTTGCAACTTAAAGCCCATAGAAAAACGGGCAAGGGAACAATAATGCAGGGGCCCCACCACACTCAAATGACCCTGTGAGGGTCTGATTTAAAAGGTGACAACTTTATTCCATGCCATACTGAGTAGGTGTGCAGAAGATATTGCCTTGTGTCTATCACATGGAGTGCTAATATTGAGGAACTTGGAAGTGCAAAGTAGTGACTGTAGCAGGGACTAGTCCGGAAGAGCTGGGACTGATGCTAGCGATCTACAGTCTGAATAGCGGGAAGCCATGCTAAAGTAAGGAACTGTGGGGAAGTATCGTAGTGTTACCAATACCAAACTATACTGTCCTAATGCCTTACAGGTGATATTTTGTATATGTTGAGGAATATCAATTTATCTTTTTTGAGTAACTAAAATATGTAATAGTAAATAAGGTGTGATGAATACAACATGACATGGAAGCGTGCTTTGTCCTACCTAAGGAATGCAAAAGTTCCTGAGAGTCTAAATGGTATTTGTCATTTTTTGGGTTCATCCCCAGGTATGTCAACAGAAGAGCAGATGATGATGCAAAACGGATGTAACCCAGTTGATGTAACGGATGTAACCTCTGACGTATCTTGATATCTTGATCTGTAAACACCATCAAATGTCCAGTTGGTGGATTACTGCAAGATAATTACCCTTCTATTGTTATCAGGCACTGGGGGGTCACCTTGCTGATGACGTCTGTTACACAGTACAACATGTTATCCTTTGAGTGAGGCCAGATCCTTCCATTTCTTCTCTTCTGCATGACATTGACCCTCACTAATCTATAATTTTTTTATGGTATTTTGATAAAAGGACGGTTAAATTCTAAAGAGATGATGTCACGTATTTCCGAACTTTCTCCGCTCATCCTAAAGTAATGCTGGTCATGGAGTTGTGATATGGCAGCAACTTGTCTGCTTGTCCACCAGTCTTTCCTGCTTTTTGTTGCTTCAACACATAAACCAAAGACATTGAGTTAAATGCAGAACAAGCAAAGTTGTAATCAGAGTTGATGCGTTTACTACTACTCTTCTTTCAGAAGGCGCCTTCAATTGGCTCTCTTGATAATCCAACCGACACTGTCAACTGGCCCTTACCATGGGTAAATGAGCATCCAGTTGAGTTGGAAGGAACCTCTAGGGTCATTGTATCCAACCTCCTGCTTAAAGCAGGATTCACTGAATCACCCCAGACAAATCCATCCTCTGTGTGAAGATTTCCATTGAAGGATAACTCGTCACCTCTCGTGGAAGCCTGTTTCACTCTTTGATTCCCCTCATTGTCAAAAAGTTTTTTCTAATATTTGCCTTTTTGTTTCATTCCATTAATTCTAGTCTTTCTTCGTGCAAATGGGAATAACGCTGATCCCTCTACAGTGTGACAACCCTAGAATAAAGCAGCTCCCTCTACAGTGTGACAGTCATAGAAGAAAGCTGCTCCCTCTACAGTGTGACAGCCCTAGAATAAATCTGATCCCTCTACCATGTGACAGCCCTGGAATAAATCTGATCCCTCTACAGTGTGACAGTCATAGAATAAGGCTGATCCCTCTACAGTGTGACAGCCCTAGAATAAATCTGATCTCTCTACAGTGTGACAGCCCTGGAATAAATCTGATCCCTCTACCATGTGACAGCCCTGGAATAAATCTGATCCCTCTACAGTGTGACAGTCATAGAATAAGGCTGATCCCTCTACAGTGTGACAGCCCTAGAATAAATCTGATCTCTCTACAGTGTGACAGTCATAGAATAAAGCTGATCCCTCTACAGTGTGACAGCCCTAGAATAAATCTGATCCCTCTACAGTGTGACAGCCCTATAATAAAGCTGATCCCTCTACAGTGTGACAACCCTAGAATAAAGCTGCTCCCTCTCCAGTGTGACAGTCATAGAAGAAAGCTGCTCCCTCTCCAGTGTGACAGTCCTAGAATAAAGCTGATTCCTCTACAGTGTGTCAGCCCTTGAAAACAGCTGCTCCCTCTACAGTGTGACAGCCCTAGAGTGTGACAGCCTGTGAGCCCTCAGCCTTCTTTATTGCAAGCTAAACATCCCCAAATCCTGTAATCATTCCTCATAGGACATGGTTTGCTGACCTATCACTATTCTGGTTGCTCTTCTCTGAACTTGCTCCAGTTTGTTGATGTCGTTTTTAAATATGTAATCCCTAGAACTGGACACAGTATTCCAGGTGAGGCCTGACCAAAGAGGAGTAGAGGTTGATAATGATCTATCTAGATGTATACCATATTTACATACATACTAGCATGGTGATATTACGATGGGCATAGTCTCAGTAACATTACATATCTTGGGTTCCGGTGAGTTTTTCAATCCCGCCTGATTTTACAGTATTATTGACTGAGTCAGATTGCCTGGCAATGTTTCCATTAAAATGAGGTCTAAGAGATTTTGTAGGTATTCAGGTTTCTTATGTAATAGTAAATACTGTGTAACGGATGCAACATGAAATGTTTTTTATTTATTTTTCATATAAATGTTGGACTGTTAAAAATAAATGGATGTAAAGGATGCAACAAGGGTTATGTTACGTCCGTTACATTACTATGTTGCATCAGTTACTTCCCTTTCTGTAGCACAAAAAATCATGATGATGAATATATACATAAAGCAGATAATTACAACTTCTGTGATTGTTTCCAAGAATCAGACTGTGCTCTTGTACATTAAAATACAGTCCCTGACAGACGTTATTTGGCGTTTCCATGTTATGTAAATAAAAGCTTATAACCTGATGTTAAATTCATCCATTGGTTGTATAAATTATTATGAAACCCTCCCAAATGTGGTTTAGGTTAAGAAAACAAATTGTCATCAATGCTGAAATATTGATCGTTTAATGAACACAGAATGGTCAGATTTTGGCAAGACAAAAGTTTTGTCTCCCGGTCATTTAATGCCCCCAATCCTAGTTCACCTCCTCACCTGTGCTCAGTAAATGATGGGTTAATTAGTGGGTGTGTATAAAAAGAAACCCAGCACCCAGACCTTCACTTGAACTGCAACTTGAGCTCTGACAACATGCCAAACATTGAAACCTGCCACCAAAGCCTTGATTATCAAGAGGCTGAAGACCAGATCCACTGCAGAGGTGGCTGGCACCTTAATGTGTCTCAGCGTCAAGTACACAGAATTAAAAAAAGATTTGAAGAGACTGGAGATGTGTTTGACAAGCCCAGGTCCGGCAGACTCCGCAAGACAACTGCTCAGGAGGAGCGTGCGTTTGTTAGAAAATCCAAAGCAAGCCCCTCTTCCACTGCAGCAGAGCTCCAACAGGCCTGGTCACCTCAAGTCCCTGTGTAAACTAGAATAGTTTGTAGGATTCTGTCTCGAAATGGCCTCCATGGTCGAATCAGTGCCCAGAAGCCATTTCGAGACAGAATCCTACAAACTATTCAAACAAAAGACAAATAAAAAAAGTGTGGCATTTGCAAAGTCCCACAGTCTGCTAAACAGATGGATGCTGGAAAAGTGCAGAAGGTGGATTTCTCTGATGAATCTTCAGTAGAATTACACAACAGCCACCACAAATACTGCAGGAGACCTACTGGATCTCGTATGGATCCAAAATACACCCAGACAACAGTTAAATTTGGTGGTGGAAAGATCATGGTCTGGGGTTACATTCAGTATGGGGGTGTGCAAAACATTTTGTAAGGTGGAAGGCAATATCCATAGCCTAAAATATCAAGAAGTATTTACTACCTCTTATATTCCAAATCATAAAAGGGGTGAAATTCTGCCGCAGGATGGTGCGCCACCTCATACATCCATCTCTACAACAAGGTTCCTCCAGGCAAACAAAGATTAAGATGCTCAAGGACTGACCAGCCCAGTCACCAGACACGAACATCATTGAGCATGTTTGGGGTAGGATGAAAGAGGAAGCTTGGAAGACAAAACCAAAGAATCTAGATGAATTCTGGGAGGCATGTAAGACTGCATTCTTTGCTATTCCTGATGCCTTCATTAATAAATTGTATGAATCATTGTTGAACCGCATGGATGCAGTCCTTCAAGCTCATGGAAGTCACACAAAATATGAAATATGACTCTAATTAGCACCACAACATCATTCACCAATGTTATGCAACATATATTTGTATTTTAAGTTAATTATTTGTTTGAATATCGCATTACTTTCTGTGGGTGACAAAACTTTTGTCTTGCCAAAATCTGCCCATTCTGCGTTCATTAAATGATCGATATTTCAGCATTGATGACAATTTATTTTCTTAACCTAAAACACATTTCGGAGGGTTTCAGCTTTCAAAAGAATAATTTATACAACCAATGGATGAGTGTAACATCAGGTTATAAGCTTTTATTTACATAACATGGAGAAGCGACATAACGTCTGTCAGGGAGTGTATGTAGAGAAATTGTAACGGATGTAACGAAGGAAAACACAATGTTGATAATTGACAAATTCTCTAAGTACACCTTTTAGTTAAGAAGAAATATTTACCTTCATGTATTTCACTCCCCTCACTGGCACATGTCATACAGACGGTGTCTAAAACTGGAGCAAATGTCTTCACTCCTGAGCACTCCCAAGATGTCCGTCTGGTCATGTGATTCGGGATCGCCAACTGCACATTTTCAGACGGTTCAATGTGTTATAAATTTGAGTAACTTAAAATTTCTCATCATTTTTTGGCATCAGATCCCTTTTTTCACTGGAACGCCCCTATTACTAGGGAGAGAAAAGGCTCCGGTGGGATGACGCCGACATTTATGGAGTTTTAGTTTTTTTCATGGTCTTCATGTAGAATATGGTGGAATATTTTCTTGGCTGCGTTTTTATCTGGTGTCTTATGATTGTAGATATTTTCATGTGGTTTATATTCTGAGATCTAATAGCAATATTAGATGACTCCTACTGTTTATGATACTGAGAATCTTGGATCGAATCGGAATTAACCGTCAATGAAGAGACAGAAAGTCCATGTTATCCTGGATATAATACGGTGAGAAGATAACTGTGCTGAGATATTTGGAGGAGACGGCCGCCATCATGATGAGACGTCACACAACAACAAGACGCCACCACCATGACGAGACATCAACCGGAACCAAGAGAAGCCTGAAGAACCAAACACAAGACGGGACATTCTGAAGACGCCAATACTGGAAAATCAGTCACAGAAGAGAATCATTTACAACTCTGTATCCCTTATAAAGTAAGTCTCCTTCTATTGAAGTCCCTTGACTAGTCTATCATTGCCTCATAAAGTGTGATACTGACATAAGTGACCAGAAACAACTCACAATTCCCCCACAGTGAACTCCTCTACAGTACCCTCCACACGCACAGTATGATGACCCTACTGTACCCCCTCACCTCCCCCGGCAAAATATGTTGACCGAAACACAGTATGATCCCCAACTGTGACCCCTCACACCCCTACATACAGTATAATGGCTCCTGTGGAGACACGGGGATCAGTGGGAGCTCTCATTCGCTGGTCTTCTTTAGAAAGACTGCATGGACCAAGGCTCATCCCAACTGAACGCCCACACTTTTTCCTTGCAATTTTCTGGGCAACCAATGGACCAATTCCTTGATCAAATCCAGCTGGGTGTCATTCTCTCTGTATTCGATCTGACGAAGCTGGCAGAGCTCCTGTAGTTGCCATTTCTTGTGGTGGCTGTATATCCACTCTAGTCCACTTCCCAAGGCCGAGATGATGGGGTTGGACATGGCGGCACCCGAAACCTGTATGCCTCACCTATTCCCTGCTGGATATGCTTATATGCCTCCCTGGTTGTTTAGCCCTTGGACGGCGTCCACAAACATCAGGCCCCTGCAGCTCCCCTGGATAAACCAGGCTGAGTAGTATCCCACCGCTACCACCATTTGTGCAGACACAGGGGGTCAGTGAGTGCTCTTGTCTGCTAGCCCGGCCGCCTTTAGAAAGACTGCATGGACCAGAGTTCATCCCAACTGAACTGACCCTCAAATAGCCCTGCAAAAGTTTAAAGGCTCCCTCATAGCCCTCCAAGTAGTGTAATGGCCTTAACATATCCCTCAAAAAATTACAATGGCCCCCACATATAATGCACCCATATAGTCCTTCATATAGTATAATGCACCCCCGTAGACCTTCTCATCATGTAATCCACCCCATAGTCCTCCATGTAGTATAATGCACCCCAATAGTCATCCATATAATATAATGTGCACCCCATAGCCCTTCATATAATATAAAACACCCCATAGTCCTCTATATAGTTTAATGCGCCCTCATAATCCTCAATATAGTATAATTTACCCCATATAAAATAATGAACACCCCATAGTCCTCCATATCAGAAAATGCACACCACATAGTCTTCCAGAAAGTATAATGCACCACCATAGTCCTCCATATAGTATGATGAGCCCAGTAGTCCTTCATATAGTATAATGCACACCCCATAGCCCTCCATATAGTATAATGCACCCCAAAGTCTTTCATATATTATAATGTACCCTCATAGTCCTCCATATAGTATAATGCACCTCATAGTCCTCCATATAGTATAATACACCCCCGTCGTCCTCCATATAATATAATGCACCCACATAGTCCTTCATATAGTATAATTCACTCCATAGTACTCTGTATAGTATAATGCTCCCCATAGTGTTTCATATATTTTAATGCACCCACATAGTCTTCCCTATAATATAATGCACCCCATTATCCTCCATATTGTAAAATTCACAACCCATAATCCTCCATATAGTATAATGCACCCCCATAGTCCTCCATGTAATATAATTCACTCCTCATAATTAGAATAATGCATACCCCATAGTCATCAGTATAGTATTATGGTCATCAGTGTGCTCATTGATTACAAAACTAAATAAATACTCTCTTCTCGTCATTTCCTGTCTTCGTGGTGAGAGGTTTGCAGCTATGCTTATCTCATCACAGTCATGCTATAGTGATGCCATCGTGCCCACCACATGGAAATGTAAGCCATTAAGGGAGAATAATGGAGGAGGGGGCATAAGTGGAGTTTAGTTGGGTTGTTGTCTCACGCCAAAAGATTCCTGAGTTTCCCACTATAGCTATTATAGAGAGGAGCCCTCAACTCATGGTCCCCATAACGGCTGCGTGGTCTGCCACAATTGGCAGAAAGCCACTGCATAATACTACAACTACAGAACTACTGATAATAGATAATACGATATCACATGCAAACCCAAATCCCCTAAATGTTGGTACATTGTAAAATATAGAGAAAACAAGAATGCAATGATTTGTAAATCTCTTTTTGCCATATTTTTCACAGCAGAACATATAACAGATCAGATGTTGATCATTGGACATTTCTGCATTTGATTTGCAAAATTACCTCATTTAGAGATTGATGACAGTGTCACCTGTCCGCACAGTTGTGCTTGGGCCGTGTCCACCATTGTGCAGCTGGAAAAGTGGGTGGTGCTATTGTAAAACATCTAGAGGGTCAATATTCAGCTATAAAAAGAGAATTTGAAAGAGGCAGAGTCTCTCAGAAGCAAAGATTGTCAGATGTCACCAATCCGTGAACACCTGCATCTAAAAATTGTGCAACAAATTCTGAAAAATGTTCATCTATGTAAAATTACAAAGACTCTGAATATCGCACCATTTACAGGAGATTCAGAGATTCTGGAGAAATCCATGTATACAAGGGATAAGGCCAGTCAATGTTAGATGCTCGAGATCTGCGGTCCCTTGGGCTGGTGTCACAGTACCGATTTTTGGAATCAGGGGAATTTGGGTAAAACCCGCATCCCCCTGTATTCCCCCAGAATTGTAAAACATGATGCAACTGGATGAACCCACACCGGTATTATCACAGTTATCTCACGGATCAGCGATAATACCGATGCATCAGTATCCCGTTGCATAAGATTTTGTTAGTTTTTTTGCTTGATCCAGTGGAAAATGACACACTCCATAGTGGATGTGCCTTTTAAAACTGGGTTCTGCAGAGTTCCAGTCCAGCAGCCACGGGCCTTCGTTGGGCGACTCGCAGGATCTCCTTGCCCTAGCACGGCTGCCTTTCCTTCGCTGCTTCAGGTGTTGGCTTCAGGTGTTGGCCACGGGTCATAAAGATCCCGCGGCCTGCCTGGTTCTGTGGTTGTGCCTGAAGCTTCCTCGCTACCTCAGGGTTGGGCCCCTGGTTCTTGCCCTGTCCTTCTGCTTCACAGCTGATTCGGGCACATGGGTGAATGACTCACTACCCGTGCCCCTAAGACTCCTAGGATGTCTGCCTGCGGTAGCCCCGGGGCCCAGGGTAGGCCTCATTGTAACTCAGGCTTCCGGGTCCATGCTTTCTAACTTCTCTGTTCCTTGTCCTCCTCCGACTGACTGCCCACTTCCCTTGGTGTTTCCTCTTTGTTCTCACCTTTCCCTGACCGCTTCCTGCTCACTTCCCACCCACCACCTGTCTTCCACTTGCTGCCCCACAGCTGCCTGAGCCATCCCATTCCCTGGGTTCACCCGCTCGCTCTGGGACTGGGTTGTGTTGGGTGTGTTTGAGGGTGACTGGACTTACCGATCCCAGTTGCTGCAAACTAATAGTGGCAACCGGGCCACTGGGTCGCCACACTGACAAGGTCTATTTCAGGGTAGAGCTTGTACTTTTCAACAAGACAAAGCTAACCTGCTTACTGCATCCATTACACAGCATGGCTATGCAGATAGAGAGTTCTGGGAAGAACCGGCAGCCAGCAATCAAAACAATTCACCTATGGAAAATATTTGGAAAGTGATGAAATAAAAAATCTGGCAAAGATCCCGAACTGAGGATCAGTGAGAATCTTATGCATCGCCCCCAGGGCCATGGGTTACTCGGGATCGATCCCTGCTGTCTGGTCACATGGGTATGTCACGGGAGTGGCCGTGGACCGGTTCCGTGGCCCCGGAGGGACTGCATTTAAAACGGGGAAAATGTACAAAGGGGTAAAAATAAAATTAAAGTTTGTCACTGTGACACCACCAAATGTGACCGGCTAAATGTGACCGCCGCTGCTTGTCTCAGCTCCGGGGGTGGTGATGTGAGACAGCAAGGTAAAGAGTCCTCCACAGGCAGGGCTGGTTTATTCCCTGGGCCGGTGATAATAGTCTAGTGTGGGGTGGTTATGAGGTGACTGTGGGGGTGCAACTTACTTCTCACAGCTGTGCTTCAGATCTCTCAGTTTTGCAACCTCTCAGATGCTGGTATCTGTAACCATGGATGCTCGGTAAAAACTCTCACACAAGTTTCAAGTTTAACCGGGTACTTTACTCACTGCTTTTGCTCTGGTTTTGCACAGTCTCAGTTTTCGAGCAGTGAGCAGCACTGGTAGCCAATACAGCAGCTGAGATGGATCACCAAGCCCCTTTCTTAATTCTTTTCGGGTCTCGTCAGGACTGCTCACTACCTCAGGGCTAGCAGTCGCGGACTTTCCTGGGTATCCTTCCCTTGGATTCCTAGTCCTATGTGAGGACTTTCGTTTGGTGTGACAGTCTGTTCAGTTCTGGGCATAAAGACCCTTCAACGCACCGGTTAATCTGTGGCCGGGGCATAAAGCAGCCAACCACTTTTACAGGGTTGGTACCCTGTCCATCGACCCAGTCCCTCAGTGTCTCCATAAAGCCAGTCTTCCACTTTGGACTCCTTCTCCACTACACCTGGTCAGTAGCCTCGGACCCGGTCAGCCATAAGATGACACCGGTTACCAGGTCTCGGTTTTCCTCTCTTGTTGTTACTGTCTTTCACCTCTGTCACTCCCGTCTTCTGCACCAACTCCAACTAACTAACTGTCACTCTCCTTCTCTGAGGTCACTACTCAAGCTCCTCCCCCTTTCACAGGTGTCTCCTCTAAGCTCCACCCATCACTCAGTCTTCCCCCACCTCTCCCCTGCCTGGCATAAAGTCCTAGGTCTGAGGATTCGGGAGCATGTAGGGTGTTTGGTTTGGGGTGGATAGCTCACCATCCCAGCTGCTGTATTATTCTGTGGCCACCAGTCCGCAGGGGTGCCACACTTACATCAGACAAGAAGGGAACAATGTCACTCTGCTAAAACTAAGTAATTGTCTTCTTGCACTTCTCACTTGTTTATAGACTGTTGTAAGAAAAAGAGGAGACATTGCACAATGGTGGATTTGGACTGGGCACAATGACGATCATGACCCATGCACAATGGTAGACACGTCTCGGTCACAATGATGGACACGACCCAGGCACAATGGTGGAAACAGCTGGGCACAATGGTGGATAAGACCCGGGCACAATGGTGCTCGCTGCCTGGGTACGATGGTGGAAACAGCCCAGTCACAATGGTGGACACAGCTCAGGCACAATGGTGGACATGGCCCAGGCACAATAATGATCATGACCCACGCACAATGGTAGACACGTCTCGGTCACAATAGTGGACACAACTCAAGGTACCTTTACACGCCGCCACTGCGTGGTAGCAACTTCCTTTCATTTGGGATTTTTGTGACTGTTACGTTGAAATTGCTACAAAGTTGCGGCGTGTAATTTGGGAAAGTTATCGGGTTTCTCGCAGTTGCTTCGGGTAGCTGTTTCCGAGCTGTGTTCTAAAATCCAAGGCAACACAAAGGGAGAATTGCCATGGTATTGGCGTGTAAAGGGGGACAGGGATGGAATCAGCGTCGCCTAGTGATTTCTCAGGGGCGTGCCACAGCGTGCTGGATACCGCGCCCCATCAGCGATGATTGGTGGGGGCTACTGTGTCACCATTGGCTGTCCCTTGACAGGGCGCCATATTTAAAGAGCTGACCATTCACACTACATAATTGCAATGGCATCATGTATTAGCCAGCCTTACTGCGCAGGCCGGCCAATCATGACCCTAGTGCGTTGTCCAATCAGCGTGTTAGCGTCATGGAATACACAATTCCGTCACACCTATGTTTTGGCGCCGCAGAACATGTCCGCCCACATTCCCCTACTGATTGCGGCATATGAAGGGGTGACGGGATTCAACAGGAGGTTATCCGCAGGATCTGTTGGAACTTCTGGGGAACCATGATACCTTGAGTTGACAACGCAATGGTGGCGTGTACTTGCGGTATCGGCGATCGTTAGCAACCGTTAAAAAGGTGCGAGTGCACGTACGGTTGATACCGGTTGCCAGGGATACCTTTAGACACAATGGTGGACACTGCTGGGCACAATGTTGAACATGGCCCAGGCACAATGGTGGACACAGCTTGAGCACAATGGTGGACACAGACCGGCCATAATGGTGGACACAGCCGGATACAATGGTGGACACAGCTTGGACACAATGGTGGACACAGCCTGGCCACAATGGTGGACACAGCCGGGTACAATGGTGGACACAGCTTGGACATAATGGTGGACACAGCCCGGCCACAATAGTGGACACAGCCGGGTACAATGGTGGACACAGCCGGGTACAATGGTGGACACAGCTTGGGCACAATGGTGGACACAGCCCGACCACAATGGTGGACACAGCCGGGTAGAATGGAGGACACAGCCTGGCCACAATGGTGGCTATGACCCGGGCACAATGGTGGACACAACTGGGTACAATGGTGGAACTCGGCCCAGGCACAATGGTGGACACTCCTCGGTTGCAGTGGTGGACATGGCCGGGGCATAATGATGAATATAACCAGGTATAACTGCTCTGAGACGTGTTGCTGACATCAATTTCTAAATTAGTTAATTTTTTCGAATACAATGTAAAAATGTCCAGCGATCAACTTCTGCTCTGTTCTATATTCTTTTGTGAATAGAGATTTCCAGATCATTGATCCTTAGATTCTTTACATTCTACACAGTGGATACACTTTTTTGGAATTGGGAGTTGTACAACGGAACTCCGATTGCTGTGCTAACAATAAAGGTACCTTTACACGCCGAAACTATCACTGGCGATCGGTAGCAACTGAACGTGCGCGTGCTCGTTTTTAACGGTTGCTAACGATCGCCGATTCCGCATGTACACTCCGCAATTGCGCCCTCAACCTAAGGGAACGTGGTTCCCCGGAAGTTGAAACTTATCCTGCGGGAAACATCTGGTTGAACGCAATAGCGTCATGATTGGCCAGCCTGCGCAGGAAGGCTGGCTAATACATGACGCCATTGCAATTGTGTTGTGTGAATGGACAGCTCTTTAAATATGGCGCCCTGTGAAGGGACAGCCAATGGTAACACAGTAGCCCCCACCAATCATCGCTGATGGGGCGCGGTATCCAGCACGCTGTGGCACACCTCGGGGAAATCACTAGGTGACGCTGATTCCATCCCTATCGCCCGTTTACACGCCAACTAGCAGGGCAATTCACCATCTGGGTTGCCTCTGATTTTAGAACAATGCTCTGAAACCGCAACCCGGAGCAACTGCGAAAATCCCGATCACTTTCCCAAATTACACGCCACAACTTCGTAGCAATTTCAAGGTAACCGTCACAAAAATCCCGATTGCCTGGCAGTTACTACACCGCAGTGGCGGCGTGTAAAGGTACCTTAACAGATAATACTATATAATATATAACCCTACAACTACACCACTAGCTAGAGATAATGACATATAATATATAGTAATGTTACAACTATAGTGCACCTGGTCTTAGTTACTCCTATATAATAATTCTACTAATACCAGATAATAGTATATAATATTTAAAACAGCTACTCCCGATAAGACAGTGGGGAGAATACGTTTTTGATCTTCTGCCGATTTTGCAAGTTTTCCCCCCTACAATAGAGAGGTCTGTAATTTTTATCATAGGTTAAAAAAAATCCAGAAAATCACATTGTATGATTTTTTAATAATGAAACTGAATTTTATTGCGTGAAAAAAGTATTTGACTCCCTGCCAACCAGCAAGTTCTTCTCCTCCTCTGCACCTGTATTAATTGCACCTGTGTGACCTTGTTATCTTTATAAAAGATACCTGATCTAACCACTTCTACAAGTCTTTATTCCATCATCCCTCCTGAGGGTAAGCGGTTGGTGCAGCATGAAGTCATTGCCATAAAACAGCAGGACCTGAGGCTTGAGGATCTTTGGTGACATCATCACCCATGTGACCACCCATGTGACCCACCGACTGCCGGAGAGGAAGCAAGCGCAGCTTCTGAAGCGTGATAGACACTGGAGGCTGTTCACTGTGGTTATGCAAGCGTGCCTAACCTCCGCAGGTTGGTTTAGCCAATTTAAATTACCCTCCAGTTGACCACCGTGTACAACTCTAGAAGTGCCCCCTCTTTTTTGTTTTTGTCTCCATGCTGTTAGAGGAGACCAAGATAGAACTTTGTGGAATCAACTCCATTAGGTGTTTGGAAGAGGAAGAAGGATAAATATGACCACAAGAACACCATCCCAACCATGATGCATGGGGGTGGAAACATCATACTCTGGTGCTTTTCTTTAAAAGGGAGAGGATGACTGCACTGTATTGAAGGGAGGATGAATGGAGCCATGTAGTGCAAAATTCTGGCCAACAACATCCTCCACTCAGTAAAGCATTGAAGATGGGTCATAGCTGGGTCTTTCAGCAAAACAATGACCCAAAACACACAACCAGGGTAACTAAAGAGCAGCTCCGGAAGTAGTATTTCAAGGTCATGTAGTATCCTAGCCAGTCTCCAGACCTGAACCCAATAGAAAATCTTTGGTGAGAGCTGAAACTCAATGTTGAACAGCAACAGCCCTAAAACCTTAAAGATCTGGGGAATATTTGTATGGAGGAGTGGGCCAAAATCCCTGCTGTAGTGATCTGCATGGAGGACAGGGTCAAAATTCCTGCTGTAGTGATCTGCATGGAGGAGTGGGCCAAAATCTCTGCTGTAGTGATCTGCATGGAGGAGTGGGCCAAAATCCCTGCTGTAGTGATCTGCATGGAGGAGTGGGCCAAAATATCTGCTGTAGTGATCTGCATGGAGGAGTGGGCCAAAATCCCTGCTGTAGTGATCTGCATGGAGGAGTGGGCCAAAATATCTGCTGTAGTGATCTGCATGGAGGAGTGGGCCAAAATCCCTGCTGTAGTGATCAGCATGGAGGAGTGGGCCAAACAGTGTGTGCAAACAAGAACTACAGAAAATGTCTGAACTCTGTAATTGCAAACAAAGGTTTGTACCAAATATTAAGTGCTGTTTTTCTATTGTATTAAATACTTATTTCATGCAATAAAATGCAAATTAATTATAAAAAAGTCATACAATGTGATTTTCTGGACTTTTTTTTAGATTCTGCCTCTCACAGTGGAATATGATAAAAATTACAGAAATCTCTATTCATTGTAGGTGGGAAAACATACAAAATCAGCAGAGTATCAAATACTTATGTTCCCCACTGCGTACAGTGAAACATGATATACTGCTTATGACTTATAAACATCTGCACTCAGTCATTAAGGACTAACCTCCTACTGTGCAGGAATACAACTTGCAGCCATAGGATGGGCAACTTTCCTGCACTTCACATCCAAAGGCATGTTTACTTAACACACACAAACTAACATACACACACAGACACATACACAGACACACACATGCATCAACACACACAAACACACACACAGACACACACACATAGACAAATACACACACATACAGACACCGGGCCCGGATTGGTTAGTGACATAACAAGGAAGTGACATTGGGAGCTAGAGCATTATATCATAAAAACGGACATTGCCTGGAATTTCCATATATGGATCATGGATATCTTAAGCAGCGGTATGTTAATAGGAGGATGATGTTAAGATGGGGTAATTTTATCCTTAGATACATTAATGTATAATGTTGATTGTTTGTTATATCACACGATTGGTGGAATGTTATTGAGGGGAGGAGTGTTGGACTATATAAAGCAGATTGTATATGTGTATGTGGTTGCTTGATAAAGGACATAGTCCGAAACGTCACACTGGGGTGCTGGAATAAAGATACTGCAAAAGGATCCCGTTGGTATGTAGTGCTGCTCCTCTTTTTATTCATTTACATACACACACAGACACCCACACACACAGACACCCACACACACAGACACCCACACACACAGACACCCACACACACAGACACACACACACACAGACACCCACACACACAGACACATACACACACAGACACCCACACACACAGACACCCACACACAGACACCCACACACACAGACACCCACACACACCCACACAGACACATACACACACAGACACCCACACACACAGACACATACACACACAGACATCCACACACACAGACACATACACACACAAATACCCACACACACAGACACATACACACACAGACACCCACACACAGACACCCACACACACAGACACATACACACACAGACACCCACACACACTAACACAGACACAGACACCCACACACACAGACACATACACATACAGACACACACAGACACCCACACAGACACCCACAGACACCCACACACAGACACCCACACATAGACACTCACTCACACCCACACACACAGACACATACACATACAGACACCCACACACAGACACCCACACAGACACCCACACACACAGACACCCACACACAGACACCCACACATACAGACTCCCACACACACCCACACACACAGACACACACATACAGACACCCACACACAGACACCCACACACAGACACCCACACACAGACACCCACACACACAGACACATACACATACAGACACCCTCACACAGACACCCACACAGACACCCACACACACAGACACCCACACATACTGACACCCACACACACCCACACACACAGACACATACACATACAGACACCCACACACAGACACCCATACACAGACACCCACACACACAGACACCCACACACACAGACACCCACACAGACACCCACACACAGACACACGTATAATATATGGAATTATAAATGCATATTTTAGTTCAACAATATACAGTACCATAAAAACAATATGCCAAATTAAACAATATTAGTGGGTGATCCAGCACAACTTAAGATTCATGAAGATGTCGCCTTTGGATTGATTTAAACCTACGATCCCAATGTGCCATCCTTTACCATATAATAATAGAGTACACCCTAATAACAGAGTACACCCTAATAACAGAGTACACCCTAATAATAGAGTACACGCTAATAACAGAGTACACCCTAATAACAGAGTACACTCTGATAATAGAGTACACCCTAATAACAGAGTACACCCTACGCTCCTCTAGCAGAAAAAAAGAAGAGATTAAACAATCTTCCACCTGTTTGATTCTTCGATGAGTTGCGGTAATTTCAGGTCGGTGGAACCTTCGTTTCTCTACATGAAGAGACAGCGGCTAATTGGAGCAATCTGTTACGTGTTCATTGTACAGTATCTTTAGCACAATAATGAATTAAGGCTCCGATTCTTCTTATTAATCCTAAATAATTCCCAGGATACCGATGTTTGGTGTCAACAAAAGTGATATCCACTAATTATCCATCAGGGAGGAGAGAAGCGGAGATCCGGGGGACTCTAACACCTGTTCATTACTGACTATGTTCTCATTCTATCCATTCTGGACAGTTAGAAAAGTTATTTTATTTATTTATCTAAACTAATTGTACTTATCTATTTTAAATTATTATTATCAGTATTATTATTATTATTTCTTTTGTGTCATTTACAGGAACAGAAAATGTTAGATATGTCGCAGGATCAAGTATGAAGTTCTTGCGTCTGAGATCTGATATAAACATTTAATTTACCTTTTCCAGTTTTACTTGAGAAAGATGAACATAAGATGCGTTTGGTTTACATGTTTCAAGGCTAAAGTGCCTCTAAGGCCCCTTTCACATCAGCGGTTTTCGCTGATTGCAGCAGATGCGGTGAAAAAACCACAACTGCCGCGATTACCGCATAACGGCTGCACTTGCGGTTCACTTGCGGCAAGCCCCATACAATGTCTATGGGGCTTGTGGTAAGTGTGCGGCAGGTGCGGCAAGAGCGTTTTTTTTGCGGCCGCACTTGCCGCAAGTGCCCAAACTGCAACTACACCGCACTTTCCGCACCTGCCGCAAGCCCCATAGACATTGCCACGATCAGCGTTATTAAGGCTGGAAAAAAGCAGCACAAAGAAATATGCACAGTGGGCACTTAGCCTTATATGTAGAATGTACTGTAATCTTATGTGTGATTGGTAGACTGTAGGGCAAACACTGGATAAGAGTTGAGATTAGCCCAAAATGAGAGGGTAAAGTGACGGTTTCCTGCATGACTTCAGATAGGGCCCAGCATGTGACTATATCAGACCTATGGTCTGAGAGGTCGTCAAAGCCACATGAAGTGAGTGACTTGTGTCAACTTAGAAAAGTAGAATGAACTGAGCGTGATCTAAGAATATTGGAGCTAGAAACTGATCGTCCAATGAAGTGGCCCCCAGCAAAGAGGGTCCAGAAGACGGGACTTTAAAGAGAAGTCCCAAAGATAATGGGTCAGATTCCATCCCTTGCTTACTCCTTCTCCTGCCAATCCAGTGTTTCTCCTGTGACTGCTTATCTGAGGTTCTCCTTCCTACACCTGTAGCCAGCTTCTCTTGTGCTCCTAGTTGCTCCTGCTGCTTCCTCTGCTTCACCTCTTGCCAGATCTGCCCTGTGGCATGTAATGTTGTTGCTTAGTAAGCTCCCTGTAGTTTCCTCATTTATTAAAGATGCAATAGCAGTGTATGGGACTGTTTAGTGTAGGGGTCCCCCACCACCAGGCCACGGAGCGGGACTGGGCCACGGGCGTCTCTGTGCCGGTTCACACAGCCACCACCCACCACCCCTTGCATCCGCCAATCCCAGCGCCCACTTATCATGAATGTGCGTCCCCGAGGACGCACATCCATGTGACTGCGCCACACACAACACAGGCCACTTTGGAGCTCGTGTGACAGAGAGGGGAGCCTCCTACTTCCTCCTGCTGCTCCCGCCACCCTCGCTTCCTCTGAACTGCTGGCTTTCATTGTGCATTCCACTGTGGACCGCATACACAGGCTGGTGCCGCCTCCTCCACACTAGGAGTAGGCAGCACTTCCTGCTTTCTGCAGTGTACAGTGGAATGCAGGCCGGCACCACCTCCTCCTCCTGAGTCTTGAATCTTCAGTCTTCGCAGGGTGACCGCCAGTGCAGCGGGGAACCTGGAGAGGTAGGTAGAGATTTATTTTTTTAATAAGTGAGTGCACTATAGCCAGAGGATTATGGAGGGGGAGGGGGGGTTTCATATATAAGGCTGCATATTTAATACTGCACTATATAGAGAGATATAAGGCTGCATATATAATACTGCACTATATGGAGGGCTATGTAGCTGCATATATAAGGCTGCACTATATGGAGAGTTATGAGCCTGCACTATATGGAAGGTTTTGAGGCTGCATCATATGAAGAGTTTAGAGGCTGCACTATATAGAAGGTTTTGAGGCTGCACTATATGGAGAGTTTTGAGGCTATATTATACTCAAGGAATATAGAGAGTATTTATGCTGCACTATGTGGAGAGTTTTGAGACTGAACTATTTGGAGAGCTATGAGGCTGTATTATGCTATATGGCGAGGTTATGAGGCTGTATTATACCATATGGAGAGGCTATGAGGCTGCATTATACTATATGGAGAGACTATGAGGCTGCATTATACTATATAGAGAACTATGAGGCTGCATTATACTATATGGAGGGCTATGAGGCTGCATTATACAGTTCTATATGGAGCTCTATAAGGCTGCATTATGCTATAAGGAAGGCTATGAGGCTGCATTATGCTATAAGGAAGGCTATGAGGCTGCACTATACTATATGGAGGTCTACAAGGTTGCATTATACTATATGAAGAGGCTATGAGGCTGCATTATGCTATCAGGAGGACTATGAGGCTACATGATATTATATGGAGGGCTACGAGGTTGTACTATACTATATGGGGGAATGTGATGCTGCATTATATTTTATGGAGTATAATGGGGGTTCATTATAATAATTGGTTGACTATAGGGCTACCTTATGAATGGGGGACTTTGGGATGCATTATAATACATAGAGGACTATCGGGGTACATTGTAATATATAGGGGATGCATTATAATAATTGGTGACTATGGTGACAGGAGGAGGCAGACCATAAAACCAGGATGGGGGACATATATACCACGATAAGGGCCATATTCCAGGCGGAGGACCATATATAGAAGGATGTAGGACATTAATACACAATGAAGTGAGAGAGGGGTCAATTTGTGAGTCTGTAAAGGTACCTTTACACCCCGCTACAGAAGGTTGGAAACAACAGGGTTTCGGAGACAAATGTATCTTGCACTGTCAAATCAACCCGAGGTAGCGGCGTGTAAACTAGCTTCTTCCTACCCGTCACTGTCGGCACCTGTTTCAGAGCAGTGCTCTAAAACAGGTTGGTTTCAACCCGATGGTAGCGGCGTCTAAATGAGGTACAGGAAGGTTGTTTCGCCACCTAGTTAACTCCCTGGGGCGTGACACAGCCTCCGGGATACCGCGCCCCATCAGCGATCATTGGTGGAAGCTCCAGCGCTACGATTGGTTGTCGCTGCATAGGGCGGCATATTTAAGGAGCTGACCAGTCACACTACACTATTGCAATAGCGTCATGTATTAGTCAGCCTTCCTGCGCTCCCTGGCCAATCATGATGTTATTGCATTGTCCAATCACTGTACGAGCGTCTCGTAATCCACAATTGTGGCACGCCTATGTGTTGTCCCTGCTGCCCCAGGTCCTCCCATATTACATTCTGTAGCGGCGTGTAAATGAGGGACGGTGCTCCACAGAAGGTAACTTGTGGCACCCGGCGGTGTCTCCAGGGATAGATTAAACCTTCTGTAGAGCACCTTGTAGCGGCGTGTAAAGGCGGTATCGGGTACCGTTTGCAACCGTTGCTACGTGCTCATGCACGTGAGACACCCGGTTGTTTCCAACCTTCTGTAGCGGCGTGTAAAGGTACCTTAAAGGATTTAAAATGTTACATGAGGCCCATACATTTCATCAACATGTGGGGAGGGGGGGGCCCAGGTCTAAATTTCACACTGGAGCCCACCACACTCTTCAGGGAAACAGGGTACTAAACTCCACCCCTTCTCATAGCCCCACCCCATATGACCAAAACCCCACCCCTATGCATCCCCCCGCTGTGCCACAGAGAAATGGTCTTGCATGAATCCGGTCCCCAGTGCAAGAAAGCAGTATATGCGTACAATACAGCTGCCCCTGGATCCACACTCCATGAGATCTGTGGCAGTAAATATAAATCCAGAAAGGAAGATGCTATTAGATCAGCTATAATTGGAAAAGGATAAGAAGTCTATGGTGCCTTTATTTTACACATTTCAGAGCGTGTCCCTCTCCCTTCATCAGGAACATGGTTGCATTCCTGATGAAAGAGGAATTGGTTTCTGTACAGACTAAAGTTCCTAGCTGTACAGTCCCTGGTGGCATCTACATAGGCTAGAGTAATCCTAATCGCAAAACTAGAGACAACAATTCATAGCATTCCTCGTACCTCCTTATGAACCAGACAGAGGTGCAGAGCACTATAACTCTGGGTAAGAAGGCTGTGTCGAGATACAAGAGACCTCAGGGTGAGGAAACATAAAACATGAATTCAAAGTGGAAAAGTAAAGTACTTACTGCAAGAAAAAATAGCCTCCTATGCCTAACCATTGGCAGGAGAAAGGAGTAGGATAGATAGAAGTGACAGCAAAGATATTAAGCCTAGCTGGTCTCTATCTGACTGGCACAAATCCTTGACAGTATGGCTGGAACTGCAAGCAGGATCTATATAGGAATATAGCCAACAGTGAAGACCAGCAAGGGGAAGATATAAACAGCTGCATCTGCAAAGTGATAGGGCATAATAAATAAACAAATGAAAAAAGCTGGTGATCGAAAAAAGAATGAAACAAAAGTAAAAGATAATCAGCACTTGGGCAGAGACAGAACCTGCTGTGGTTCAGAAGAGAAGGAACCAATCACACAGTGCAGGGTCACTGGATCGAATCCCGAGGCATGACTTGTGTATTATTAGCTTTTCTCTCCCTATCTCTTTGTAGAGGTGTGAGCTATGATGTTTTCTCACTATCTAGATTCACCACAAAATAGCTGCTGCATTCCCTGCTTCTGCTTTTGTACAGACGATAACTGTCCATTCCGATTGGCTGTGCTATACCATGTGATATGATAGATGCAAAACATTATGGGGCGGCCCCCATCCGCAATGTGTGAAATGATAGTAGCCTTTTTATGTGATTCATTGCAAATTCACCAACTTCTTCGAATTCCCAAAAATGTAACACAAATTTACATCAGAATCATTCACTCATCTTTAATAGTCAACAGTCACGAATGGAGAAGAATTTTGGGGGTTCACATATTTTTACCATAGACTGTAGTTCAATTTTTAATAGATTTTAATCAGCTTGAGAAATGCTTTATTAATAAACTACAGGGCATCTCTGATACTAAGTGACAACTGTGGATGATGTGAATGTTTTTGTAGCTTCTCCTGGGGGACGATCTGATAATGAAATCACCTGAGCCTTCACACCCCGTACACACAATCAGGTAATTATAGCTCCACGGAGGAGGAAACCTCTTCTGATTATGACGGGTTCCCTGTGGAGTGATCGTCCACCGAGAATCGTCAAGAAATCAACAAAGATTCAACTGTAAAGAGACGGAGGAGATATTCCAGATTATCATCCAGACATAGAAGACAGCATGATATGTTTTATATATCTATATATTACAAGTATATAGCTATCATAGTAGTCAGCACAACATTCACCCAGGCGTACTTTTTTGTCCTTTTTTTAATTTTTGCAATATTAACTTTTTCTAACTTTAACTTTAAAACATATCCCCAAATTTACAGATGAATTTTGACCCAGCTTTCTAATCCCTCCTTGAATAAATAGGTTGTTGTCGGAGTTCGAACCCTTTACCCTGTGCTTTGCTTATCTGTCAATTGAGTCACAGCAGATACACCTATTATATGTTATCCTTTCTTTAGTATTTTAACTTAACAGGTGTTTTCATTTAAGCCTGTTCCACACCTCTGCGCCTGGCCACATCACCTGCACCAGCCTGGTCGCGCTGGCGCAGGTGCAGGCACAGAGGTGATTGGGGGCACAGCTTGTGTAAACGCATCTTACTGCCCCCTGTGTGCTCAGCTGCGCTCGGTGTCCCCATTATCTCCTATGGCCGAGCACAGCTGAGCGCACTCTCTGTATACTTGACTCACCGCGGCCGGCTGACTCCGGTTTAGACAGGCGATTCTTCTTCCCTCCTTGTCACGGGTGGACCGCGCCTGCCGGTAGTGGGGCCCGGTGTAGTGCAGATCAAAAGTGAAGACGTCTTTGTGGAACAGATTAAAAGGGGTTTAATTTGTTTTATTCGTGACGCCACCTATGAGTAGATTCGGTAAGGGCTACCGACGCTGCGGAACCCACGGGGGATGGACAGCAGCAAGATGTTACGCTCCCCACAGGCTGAGCGGTGATCCCCGGGGGCTGGAGCTGCTCAAGATGTTGTGCGGCAGCTGCGGTTACCTTGTTGTGCAGACGGATAGTTCATAAGGAAGCACGGACACAGGTAGTCTCTGCAACGGGTCTTTACTGTAACCAGCAGGCAATACATGGTATACAGTGGTTGAGTAGTAGACCGGGGGGGACTCAGCAGTGATAGTGTTCCTCAGAGATCCGCAAGTGTTCCTCCATTCTACCTAACTTGATTTGTTGCCAGCGTCGCCCAGGAATACCAGGTCGGGTACGGGGAGGCTGCTTCAATGCCCTATCCACGATATACGTCCTGGATGCTTTGGGGAGCCTTGGATCCCTCAGTGGGTACACCGCTGGTTAGACGACTGGAAACTGGCTGGTGGTGGGGTGCTCCTGTGAAGCTGCTCCTCCACTCTTCTGGTTCACGTGGCAGAGGTGAACTGCTGCCAGCTTCGGTACCAGTGAACCGGCTGTGAGTTGTGGGCAGGGGAGTCTTTTGGGAACCCGTGTAGAAATGCCCAATCCCGGTGGTTAAGGCCTCAGGTGCTGACACCCGACCGGTGACGGCCCAGGGGCCCGCACGGGGTGCGGAGCCCCCGCTCCTCTCCAAGCTCTAGTCTTCTCTTGTCAGGTTCTAGATTATTCTCCTTCTCCCAACTGTCTAGATTGTTGTGTTCTACTACACTACCCTAACACTCCACCCACCAGGACCTATGATTGGTCCCCTGTTCTAGGTGTTGCATGTTGGGTTGGATCTCCAAGTTAACTATTTCATTGCTGAGTCAGAGGATATTGCGGCTGCATTTGGGGCTGCAATACCCTCCTGTGACGCACTCGTTGCGGGGCGCCACACTCCCCTTGGTTGAATACGCTTGTCCCCAAGCGTCACACTACTCAAATTACAGAGGTTTTTTGTATTTTATAACAGGTAATACACTTTTATTAATGACAAGTCATATATGCATAAAAGTGAAAAGGTAATTAACAGGTTAACACATTGCGTGGACCCGGCGGGCGGTCGGCTGTCCTTAGAATAAAAGTTCAGGCTATAGCCGCCAAGTCGCGGTGTTACGGTGCAAACAGGAAGAAGTCTCTTTTAATAGCAAAGTTCAAACAACAACAGTCACTGATGGATGGCAGTGTTCCGGACTCGTATAGCGAACCACCCATCACGGCATACATGGCTCTCATAGGTTACTATGTCCCCTCTATACAAGTCTCGGCTTGGATGGCCTCGCAGTAGGTGCGATTCCACATCACGGCGCCCCACAAACACTTCAGTACTCACACCCTCCTCCCTTACGAATCCCCACCCAGTGGACAAGTTAAATGTGCTTACCCACCCGGTTTTACGGAATTGTTCAGGCAATGGAGATTGGCGGCGGGCCTCGGCGCGAGCCTGCATGTTAGCTTGCAGTCGAGTGTGCCACTCGTCTCTCCGGATACGACGTACCTCTTCGTCGGAGTGATGCGGCGTGTGGATAAAGTCACTACGGCGTGCTGGTTGTTGAACCGCTCGAGCTTGGTGGGCAGTCTGGAGTGGAGCCCAGTTCAACGGAACCGGAGAAGATACTGTTGCGGCGGCACCCGACCAGTGCACCCGAGCTGATCGCCCGGCAGAAGGGTTCCTTGTGTCTCCCCAGGCGAACCCGGTGTAGAGATCCTCAGCTGGACTGTAGGTCTCCTCGTCATCCTCCTCGACCTCCTCGATGACTACGTCGGGCTGCTCGACTGGCGAAGACGATGGGATGGAATCCTCTGGATCGGTGGGTGGCTGTGCGGCAAAGTTCTCCTCGGGATCGTTGTGCAGGACTTCCAGGCTGCCTGCCTCTTCTTCTGTAGCAGCGGGAAGCGGTGTTTCGATCCCGGTCACCAGGTAGGCCTCTGTATTTGCAGAGGAGGCCTCCGGTTCAGGGGAGAAACAAGCGACAGTCTCGGTAGTGGTGAAACTAGTCGCGGGTTCCGCAGGTGGAACCAGGTAGATGTCAGCTTCTTCGTGGGAGCGTACTGGATGCTCCGGCTCTGGAACGGGGTCGGCTGCGGTTTCGTCCGCTGGAACGGGTCGAGCTGTGGTCCTCGCAGGAATGATACAGTCTATTGGCTCCGGTGAGGAAGCAGGACAGGTGGTGGGCGACGGTGAGGCTGTTGAAAAACTGGTGATGTCGTCTGGGCTTGGAGAAGCTGTACCCGGTCGGCTCTGCTGCATCGCATGATGGAGTCTTCTGCCTAGGGTCGCGCTCCAGCTGCGAATCGTCCATTCCACTGTCTCTAGTAGTCGCACCCGGAGGTCTTGTAGAGCCTCTAGCCAGAAGTCGGGGCTGCCGTCTATGGTAAGGGCAGGATCCGGACCCGGTTGGCCTATGGCTGCTCTGGCCTCCGCCTCGATCTCCCGCATTAGGTCTTGGAGTCTCGTGCTGGCCATTCTCTTCTTGGAGGGAAACCACACCCGTTCAACCGGTAAGACGTTCTGGTAGAGCTGGTGAAGAAGTCTGTCTGACTGTCTGTGACACTCCCATTTCCTCTGGGCTTTTGTAGTCCAATGGTGGGAAAAGTCTTTGGGGTCCGCCCCCATGGTTGATTCGAGCAATCAGGGCGGACAAAGAGTTTGGCGCCTTTAGTCTGTAGCCCTCCCACGATGAGGGGGGGGTTGACTCACTCCTGGGCTTGCACGTGGCGGCTTCTTGTGGCGGGAACGCCATCTTGGGCGCCATCTTGACCCAATGGTGAAAAGGCGGGAAAGTTCTTTTAGGGACGAACAAAGTCCAATTGTAGACAATAAAGTCCAGTTAAGCACAATATACCCGTTGGTTAACGGGCCTGCTCGTATCCTGTTCGTGACGCCATTTTCTGACTCACCGCGGCCGGCTGACTCCGGTTTAGACAGGCGATTCTTCTTCCCTCCTTGTCACGGGTGGACCGCGCTTGCCGGTAGTGGGGCCCGGTGTAGTGCAGATCAAAAGTGAAGACGTCTTTGTGGAACAGATTAAAAGGGGTTTAATTTGTTTTATTCGTGACGCCACCTATGAGTAGATTCGGTAAGGGCTACCAACGCTGCGGAACACCCGGGGGATGGACAGCAGCAAGATGTTACGCTCCCCACAGGCTGAGCGGTGATCCCCGGGGGCTGGAGCTGCTCAAGATGTTGTGCGGCAGCTGCGGTTACCTTGTTGTGCGGACGGATAGTTCATAAGGAAGCACGGACACAGGTAGTCTCTGCAACGGGTCTTTACTGTAACCAGCAGGCAATACATGGTATACAGTGGTTGAGTAGTAGACCGGGGGGGACTCAGCAGTGATAGTGTTCCTCAGAGATCCGCAAGTGTTCCTCCATTCTACCTAACTTGATTTGTTGCCAGCGTCGCCCAGGAATACCAGGTCGGGTACGGGGAGGCTGCTTCAATGCCCTATCCACGATATACGTCCTGGATGCTTTGGGGAGCCTTGGATCCCTCAGTGGGTACACCGCTGGTTAGACGACTGGAAACTGGCTGGTGGTGGGGTGCTCCTGTAAAGCTGCTCCTCCACTCTTCTGGTTCGCGTGGCAGAGGTGAATTGCTGCCAGCTTCGGTACCAGTGAACCGGCTGTGAGTTGTGGGCACGGGAGTCTTTTGGGAACCCGTGTAGAAATGCCCAATCCCGGTGGTTAAGGCCTCAGGTGCTGACACCCGACCGGTGACGGCCCAGGGGCCCGCACGGGGTGCGGAGCCCCCGCTCCTCTCCAAGCTCTAGTCTGCTCTTGTCAGGTTCTAGATTATTCTCCTTCTCCCAACTGTCTAGATTGTTGTGTTCTACTACACTACCCTAACACTCCACCCACCAGGACCTATGATTGGTCCCCTGTTCTAGGTGTTGCATGTTGGGTTGGATCTCCAAGTTAACTATTTCATTGCTGAGTCAGAGGATATTGCGGCTGCATTTGGGGCTGCAATACCCTCCTGTGACGTACTCGTTGCGGGGCGCCACATACTCAGAAGTGCAAGTGAAAGTGGCAGAGTGCATGGCACATGCGCCTGCTCTGACGCTCCCAAAAACACCCAATTCGGGAGCGTCAGACTAGGCGCATGCGGCGTGCGCTCTGCCACTTTCACTTGCACTTCTGAGTATACAGAGCGCGCGCTCAGCTGTGCTCGGCCATAGGAGATAATGGGGGCACTGAGCGCTAATGAGGGTATCTATGCGCTCCATGCGCTAGGCTGCCCCAGACATGGGCGTACCCAGGATCAAAACTAGGGGGGGGGGGCAAGCCATGGTTGTTTGGAATGTCATATCCAGCCTGGTGCATTATGGGGGTTGATCACGTGTTCAGCCGGGCTCCGGCACATGCGCAGTGTGCATATTGAAGCCTGGCCGAACACATGATCAGCCCCCATAATGCACCGGGCCAGATATGAAGTTCCAGCCGGCGCATCAGAGTTCCACAGGAGGCTGGACTTTCAAAAAGAGCTGACAGGTTCCCTTTAATGGGAACCTGTCACCCCCTTTGGTCGTTCTGACTCCTGCCCACCACCTTATACATTATGTATTTGGGGCTCCTGTGACCACTCTATATGCCCAGCAGGCCCCCTGCATACCTCAAAAATGAACTTTTAATATCTCCCGCGCGGTGTGGAAATTAGCTGAAAATGGTCCAGGAGGATCTGCTCAATCTGGTCCTCGCTGCCCTGCTGGTTATAATGCCTGCCTCCTTCCTGTGAAAAGGCCACCCCTCCTGTGAACGTCACATTGCTCTCGCGCCTGCACAGTGGCGCGGGTCTCCGTGCTCAATGCAAGCGCACCTGTGACCAAGGTTAGCGAGCACAAAACTACAGCACAAAACTACATCATCAGACCCACCAGAGGTACAGAAATACATCCATATACCCCCCTTTAGTGTAGAAACACAATGTCAAAACTCTCAGTACAGAAATACATTACCAGAACCCTCATCAGTGCAGAAACACAGCATCAAAGCCCTCCTCAGTACAGAAATACATCCATATAACCCCCATCAATACAGAAGCACTATATCAAAACCGTCATCAATACATCACCAGACCCACCAGAGGTACAGTAATACATACATAGAACCCGCTCATCATTAACACAATTCATCATCAGAACCACCATCAGTACTTGGTAAAACAATTGTAATGTCAGGTCAGACCCATACACATTTGTACTGCATGAACCTACAACTTCTACTACATCATTAGCAATGGTAAGGAGTACTGGGAGTTGTTGTTACCAGCCGTCAATAAAAGTATACAGGAACCACAGTACTTATGAGAATTAGTCATTATCACAAATAATCATTTACATGCAGGTACCATATAGGTGACCTTGGCTGGGGTCACACACACAGATATATGGACAGATATTGTTCACAGATCTCTGGTTGCAGTGAAATCATGGACACATAGTTCCATTTTGTGGTAGTGTACAAATGGATCAATTTGTCCATGATTTCACTGCAACCAGAGATCTGTGAACAATATCTGCCCAGATATCTGTGTGTGTGACCCCAGCCCTTGTCTCTGATTGGGGTCGTCTGTTTCTTTCCTTCATCTTGTCCAGGCACCTTGATGACTTTTCACATCCACAGTTTATCTCTGGAGACGTCCATCTTCTCCGGTCTTCTGCAGCACATCCCGGTACGATACCGTTAAAAATAGCAGAATTGTCAAAATTCTCCTAAGTAAAAATATATGCTCAACACTGTGCCCCGGAGTAAATAATTGCTCCTCTTCACTGTTCCCTGAACATAATATGATTTACACACTGTCCCTCTCATGGCACATGCCCTCCACACTGCCCTCTCCCTCCATACTGGGCGCCCTGGTCACACTGTCCTCTACATTATGTCCCTCTATACTGCCCACTGCTTATACTGTTCTATCTCATCAAACTCCCCATCCTCAACATAATGTCCCCACATGCTGCCCCCTCTCCATACAACCCCACACTACTCATACTCTATTCTGTGCCTCAGCCATCCCCCTCACTCCACATACTGTGTCTACACCGATCCCCCCCCTCACTCCACATACTGTGCCGCAGCCATCCCCCTCACTCCGCATAGCGAATTGTGGGGAGGGAAGAGAAACATGAAGGGCTGGGGACACCATCGGCAAGCAGCATAGACAGTGTCCCTGACAACAAGTGGGCCCACCCGATCATCCAGGATCCTGACTCTTGCCCAAGTGCTGACAACAGCCCTGTGCTGACACACACACACACACATACATAGACAAACATATACACAGATATATACACAGATATATAAAAAATAATGTACAACAGGCATGATTATACCCAAACACAGACACACATATATACATACCCACATACACATATATATACACACATACATACTGTACGCACACAGACACATATACACACACATACACCCACACATGTATACACACATTTATATACACATATACACACTGTACACACACACCCGCACACACATATATACACACACACATACATATATACACACTGTACACACACATATACACCCACACATATACACACACATTTATATAAACATATATATACTGTACACACCCACACATATATATACACACAAATAAACACTGTACACCCCTCCACACACATATATATACATATATATACAGACAAACACATTTATATACATGTATACATACTGTACACACCTATATATACACAGAGACACACATTTATATACACACTGTCCACATCCCCCACACATGTATAAATACACACATATACATACCCACACAATATATATACACACATACACACTGTACACATATATATATACACACACATACACAATGTGCACACACACATATAAACAGACATACACATATATATACATATACAAACTGCACACACACACACATATATATACACACATAGACATATAAGCACAGACTTACAAATATGCACACATACACACATATTAGCAGTGGATTGTTCTTTACCAGTGATGATCCTCTCTGAGTCTGGAGGGAAGGAAAGTGCAGGGCGGCTGTGTGACATCACAGGAGACCGCGGGATTGTCTCCGAAGTGTGATATGGTTGGGCACATGTAATGGAAAGCAGTGCCAGCCAGAGCAGCCCATCCACCACCTCCCCCTGCACTCTAGCCCCCCTCTCTCAGCACAGAAAGGAGATAAGCGATGCTCTGCAGGGTGCAGTATGTAGAGCATCGCATACTAATTAGTCATGTGGTGGCTTTCCTGCTCCCTTCTAGGAGGGGGCACCTGCCCCCCCCTGCCCCACGCTGGGTACGCCCATGGCCCCAGACCCTACATGCCCCTGCGCTTGCATTTGCGTTGGCGCAGGGCAGCCTAGCGCATGGAGCGCATAGATGTGAAAACACCCTTACTCATTTATCTGTCCTGTCACCTTTCAGATGTGTTTATAATACATTACCCCTGCTGATCATTCCTGCTGATGATATTCTCAGTTGGATGTCCAGCCAAACTACCAAAGTTTATGTCAGACAGTGAAAGACTAGCTGAGGTTATATTATTATTATTATTATTATAATTATTATTATTATTATTTGTTATATAGCACCATTAAATCCTTGGTGCTGTACATGATAAGGGGTTACATACAAAATTACATACTTAAGCCCTGGTGGTAGGGAGATGGCAGCTGTGGTGGTAGTGAGGTGACAGCTCCAGTGGTGGTGAGGCGGCAGCTGCGGTGGTAGTGACATGGCAGCTCCGGTGGTGGTAAGGTGACAGCCCTTGTGGTAGGTAGGCGGCAGCTGCGGTGGTAGTGAGATAGCAGCTCCAGTGGTAGTGAAGTGGCAGCTGCAATGGTAGTGAGACGGCAGCAATGTCATTGCAGGCTGTAAACCTTCCATTATATCTCTCTGCTGTTTGTGTTTCAAACTGTACTTATCTTCTGTTTTTCATTAGGTAGTACATGGCATTCTCTCTAGCATTACGTACTTTATACTCTTATTTGGTATTTCGATGTTTGTTTTTACTCACTATGGGAATCTTTTCTGTCTCAGCACTCCTTCTTTTCTGTAGGCTTTGCTTTGATCTCTGGTTCCATAGGAGGTACGTGAATCATTCGATGGCCATTCAGGCTGCATAGGTCTGAGTTTCCATCGTATAATCTGGGAATATGGCTGTTCCAGTTACGCATAGACCCATTTAGAACTGTGTGGTCTGAATCTCTAGTCTGTACAAGAACCAGCTGGGTCAGTTGCAGTATTTTCAATGTTTTATCTATTTATCCCATGTAAGTTGATTACACAATCATAACAGTTTTATAAATATAAACAGATTTAAGAACTGAAGGAAGCCAAGACCACTGCATCCATGTGATAAATGTAGTATTCACATCCATTCAGGTGAACTGTGGAGACACGGGGGTCAGTGGGTGCTCTCATCCGCTGCCCCGACTGCCTCTAGTAGACCGCATGGACCAGGGCTCATCCCAACTGAAAGCCCGAACTCCTTAACCGTGGGCAGAACACTACTCAGACAACGCAGGGTGAGGGAACCACACCTTGGTAAGACTTTATTGGATCCCCATCAGTCAAAAGCAGGTAACACATACCAAGCAAAACACACAATGTAACAGGCAACAGAGTCTCACCCTTCTGCTGGCTCACCAGGAATAAGAAATTCATGCCTTTGGGCTTCCAAGTCCAATTACTCCAAACCAGCAGCACCCCGTCTTTTGCGGGCACCCACCGAGAAAGGAATAGCAGCAAGTACATAACTGAGCACAGCAAAGTCTGTAGCCAGGTGACCGAATTCTCCCAACCTGGGTTTCTTCCACCCGAACCCTAGAATCCTAGGCTAAATTCCTGCAGCATATAAAACAGTTCTTGTGCTCCTCTAGTCAGAGCCGAAGCTGGTAGACTGAGACCACATAGAAAATATATATCCCACTTATGACTGAACCAGTCCTTTTTATATCCTGAGCACTCCACTCAGGGTATTGTAGTCTTACAAGATTGGTGTAAGAAGTCTTTTCTCTTATTGGTCGGAATTTCAATCCAACTGCATAATTTTCATCAAAATGATGTAGACAGAAGGGGGCTGAGGTAATCTACACTTTGTTAGCAATCCACAAACCAATACAATTGGGCTCAATGTAGTCTGGCAAAAAACAATGACTTAACAAACATCAGTTAACAAACAAAAGACCTATACGTCTGGCCAAATTAAGAACATTAACCCATGACACGCATTGAAAAAAGCTGTGTCGTCACAAATGACCAACTATGTAATACTTTGATTGCTCCACAAAAATTATTTGCCCCATTCACTACTGGGGTCAAGCTTAAAAACGAGAGACCTGAGCGGGGAACAGGCTCTACGTCATCTATATGTGTTAATACAGACTCAGGGTGGTCTTCACATAACAGCATGAAATAGGTTATTGCCAACCGATGACTGAAAAAAACCTTTAATGCATTAAATATGGAAATAATATTGCAAATGTATTGATATAAGCCAAAGACCAGAAGCTAGAAAATGAAGCGAGTTCCAAGCCTGGCGCCTCTCAGTTCAGGTCAACTTAAAGGAGTCTCAGCGCTGATAGGTCTTCTTGGGTTTTCTGCTGTTTCCAAGATGATGTAAGATAACTGAAGTAACTGGAGCTGAAGATAGATGCATAGTAATGCACACGGCTTACATGAGAAATTGGTAAATTCAGCTCCTCTACACTTTCAGGAAAGAGGCAGCAGAGTAGCGGATAATCTGCAACAGCAAAGAGCAGTGTGTATGTGAATCTAGCTCTTACTAGTAAGCAGACCCCCTGAAGTACATGATATCCTCCCTCAAAAAATGGAAACATATGATGAAACCCATCATTACAATGGAAGGGGGACATTCCCAAGGCCTCATGGTGTCTATTATTTTAGGGAGAACTCTGCCAGAGCTAAGTATGTTTCCTAATCATGTATGGGAGTAAAAACATCTTAGATAAGATGCAAGACACCGGTTGGTTTGCTCTATCTGCTCATTAGTTTGAGGATGAAACATGGATGAAAACGAGAGTTCCTATCCAAGACATTTACATAAATCCCCCCAGAATCTGGAGATAAACTGGGATCCTAGGCCACAGACAATATTTATTGGAACACCATATAATCGCACCACCTGAACCAAGAACAAAGCTTCCAACTCCTACACACTAGGCAATTAAGCTAGAAGAAACCAATGCTATTGTTTGGAAAATCGGTGCAATATAAAGTATACCGTAGTTTATTGGAATCAGGGTCATCCGTAATGAAGTCCATGGATATGTAGGACCAGGAACGTACAGAAATTGACAAAGAAAGACGTTTTCTGACCTGCACGACTCAAAGCAAATTTTTCCTGGCACAGGTCTTGCATGCCTTAAAATAGGTCTTATGATACTGGTGGAAACAGCTGGAATCCGATAGCCAGTGGGACACTGGTAGGAGACAGTAGGAAGTAGTAGCTGTTCTTGGATGGAGGAGGGGACATCTGGAGAGGCAATCTGCAGATGGGTCTGAACAGTCTGGGCAAGACAGTTCTCAGAAGCTGGAGACTTGAACTAGCTGCACACAATACTCAAGAACTAAATGAAGTTCAGACGTCGATAAGTGGGCCCAAACAGGATACAAGATGGCTTTCACAGGTTCAGCAGCATCCATCTTACTTAAGGGTGATTTGCCAGAACATAATAGCAGTCTCCAGTGGTAAGGAGTAAAATTGCAACACAATTTAGCAGTTGAATAGTGAATAATAGCAGCCACTAGTGGTCAGTCTGGAGAAAGACAACAGAATCCTTAAAATAGGCTTCAATATTCTTACCCATGAAAGGCCACCAATACTCTCTGCTCAAGAGATGACAAGTCCCCTTGATGAGTGTGCGGCCCGCTGTGACTGAGTCATGATTAAGCCCAACCATAGCCAGGTCAAATAATTTATCATGAGCTCTACTGGGCAGTGCCATCCCCCGAACCTTAACCTCCTCCCAGCCTAAATTGATGAAGAAGAGACTAAAATTCGGAACAATGAAATCAGGTTTTGTAATCTCAGATTGACTGGGACAAAAACTCAGAGAAAGAGCATTTGCCCCGACATGCTTAGTCTCTGGGAATCAAGAGATCGAGAAATTGAATTTAGTAAATAACAAAGCCCATTGAGCTTGTCTTAAGTTTAATGTCTTAGCATTCTCTAAACCAAACCAGATTCGTATGGTGGGTAAGCACTGTGAATGGGTGTTTAGCTCACTCAAGGACATGCCTCTACTCCTCCAGAGATAGTTTGATGGCGAGAAATTAACGGTTGCCAAGCTCATAATTAAGCTCTAGAGCTACCTCAAGTGCGTTAAATGGCAGATGCCTGGGAGAAAACCGCTCTCCTCTACCCTAGAGGCATCTACTTCCCTCATAAAAGGCCTATGGACATCTTGAAGGACTAAACCTGGAACATAGGACAAGCCCTTCTTTAGTGTGTGATAGGTCTTAATGGCCTCCGGTCCCGAACTGGAGACATCTGCCCCTTTATGGTTATAATCGGCGAGGGGTTTTACTACCTTAAAAAAAACACTTAATAAATCTCCTGTAATCTGTGGCAAATAAAAAAAATGCCTTGACGTTAATAGGTTGGATCCATTCAAAACACCGCTTCATCTTAGGATCCATCCAAAACCTCGTGGGGAAAAGGTTGACTCCCAGAGACCCCAACTCCTTCACTTTGAATACACTTTTTTTTTTAATATAAAGATTATGATTCTCCAACTTATTCAGGATGGTGTGCACAAGGGCCCTATGATCTCTGGAAAGATGAGCATATCATCGATGTAAGCTATAACACAAATAGCAAAGTAATCACGAAAAGTGTCATTCACAAGTGCCTTTAACAAAACTGGGGCATTGCAGAGCCTAAAGGGCATGACACAATACTCATAATGACCCTCCGGAGTATTGAAGGCCATTTTCCACTTGTCCCCCCTCTTAATTTGAACCAGATTACAAACCAACCCAAGATCCAGTTTAGTAAAGCAATTTTCCCCCATCGGCCTCAGGACTGGTGGAGGCCAGGGATAGACGCTGCCCCAAAGACAACTTCTCCTGAAATCGTTCCCATCTTCTCCAATCCAGGTTAATTGCTAGAGTCATGGTGGTCTCTAGGAGCCAAGGGGGAGAGTGGTGAAAAAGCGTATCTTTAACATAGTCATTAAACCCAGACAGGAAAGTACTTCAAAGAGTAATATAATTCCAACCACTTTCTATGGCCCACCTACAAAACTTGGAACAGTATCCCTCAGCGGTGCCCTTGACAAAAATCTCTGTGGTTGGATTAAGTCTAGTCCCCCCTGTCCAGTTCATCATAGGTTTGACCCATTGCCTCAAAAAATGTATCCACTGACATGTGTCGAGTGAATCCAGGGGTAATGAAAATGCCCAAGACTGGGGGTCTCTTCTAAGAAGGGAAAAAACGAGACCAACCTGAGTGTTTTCATTCCTGGAGGATACAGGACAAAGTTAGAAATACAATTTGCTTCCCTCCCTAAAATTGTTGAATTTTTTCCGATCTCCCCCCAAAAATCAGGAAGGGGGGGCATCCACCAAAAATATCCACCAATACCTCACGCTATCATGCATCATTTTTTTTGCACTTTTTTATCTTTATGCAGGACACAGACTCCTTCCTGGTAACCGAGGCAGACTGATGGTGAACACTTTCCGAGCCAGAAGAAGGCTGGTGTTATGACCGGAATAGTGTAGCATCGAAACAGATCCACTCCTAGGGTGGAAGCACTGAACAGTGAACTGAACTATTCCTAAACAAAGATATTGCTTCAGAGGGATTCTAGCAGTTTTTAGAGTGAATGATTACAGGAGATGTTGGTGGAAGGCAAGGGGAGAAGAGTAGTGGCTCATAAGTGGAGAATGAAGTCCATTTCTATGATAAATCATAACAAAAATGTAAAAAGAATAATAAAGAGTTTGTGACGTCAATTGGAGTTTCCAGCCAGTAGGTGGCGGGCACTGCAGCTTTATCCTCAGGAGATAGATGTTTTAGCAGTGAGATGTATAACCCCCTCCAACTGGAGCTGGCTCCTGAGGAATGAGGAGGAGATGATGGTGGTAGTAGTAGGTGTGTGTGCAAGAGGAAAGGAGGCACTGGAGACTGTCTGCATTTTTTTACCTTTACTGTACTTTTAAAAAATTTGAGCAGCACGGCTATTCAAGTTGGGTGCAAAATCAGTTAGGCCTATGCTTCATTTGCCAAGTCATACAAACCAAAAAATAAACTGCAGCACTCCTTCTTTGAGGTGTATTATGCCTTTATAAGGCCCTCAGGATCTTGTGGCAATGTTTTGGTTAACAGAGAACCTTCCTTTGTCTGGAGAAATTATCTCTGTTAACCGAAATGTTGCCACAAGATCCTGAGGGCCTTATAAAGGCATAATGCACCTCAAAGAAGTAGTGCTGCAGTTTATTTTTTGGTTTGTATTACCTTTATTGTAGCTATTATCACAGATTCAGGGTGCATGCACTACTAGGCATGTGGTCCAGCCAGTCTGGGAAGAACTGAAGTCCGCTCTGCTTGAGTGAGGTGTAATGGACTCATTGCTAACTTTAGTGTTTCAAGTTTCTAGGTGTTGGGCAGGTCTCTTGTACTTGTGGCACCCCAGGAGTCCGGTTGCCACAGTGGCATTGCCTCCCTCATGGGCAGTGATGTCTTGCCTGGAAGCAAGAAGGGGTCCCTTTGTCAGGTAACACCAACATGCAACACTTGTCCTGACTCCAGACCAGAAGGCGGAGCTCTGAACCCGGTTTTAGGGGAGCTTCCCTATAAATTCTTGCCCGGAGAAAGGGTTAGTCAGAAAGTCTGAAAGAACAGTACAGAATCCTGGGGACTGGAGCCAGTTGAAGCTCATCCCAGAACAGAGGAAAGGTAGTGAGAGGGAAGAAAAGAGGTGTTGGGAACCCGGGGAGTGGAGCTATGACTGAGATCACCCCAGAGGAAAGCACTAGAAAAGGGACTTCTGAGTCTGTGGTTATTTGTGTACTGATGTCCCGGCAGCTAAATCCAGAGGGGAGAGGATTGCAAGTTCCCTAGCCCTACTAATCACCCAACAACACAGCAGCATATCAGAGCCCGGAGTCGCCACTGAGGAGCGACACCTGTAATAGGCTTGAGCTGCCTGCCATACGGGTAAAGACTAGAGACACAGGAAGAGGGTCGCAGCATAGCTTTAGGCAGTGAGGACCAAACCACACCGTGCAGAAGGAAGGCCTCTGAACTCACCTGGCTAGGAAGATCCCCAATTGCTTCCCGGCTGTCCGGATCTCCATTAAGATCTGTTACCAGCGTCCTTGTGTGCACCATCAACCATCAAGTAAATGTAAAGGAAACTTCATTCCTTATATCCTCCATTCATTATTCGCACCCTCAGTCCTGCACCCCACCATTCCTAATCTCCTGCATAGACTGTATCAACTGCCCTGGGGCCCCCACTTCACTCATGGGGAGCTACACCATCTCTGCTGCGCCACCAACTTCACCAGTAGACTTGCATTGCAGCATCAGCCATCCTAGCCGAGTACCACGGGTGGCGTCACAACCAAATTCCGTATAAATATCCCCCATTCAAGGCACAGCCAGGGTCATGGAGTCAGGTCACAGCCCGTGACCTGCACAGAGAACTGCCCGACCCGGTTCCGAGTATCCCTTGGCCCTGGTGGGCGTATCATACTCCTCTGCATGCAGTGGATAACTTCCAGGTGATGGGGGCCCTGTGAGCAGCTGCTTCACCTAACATCTCTTTGGCCCTCTTTACCCTCGTGCCCTAGAAGGTCCCACAGTGTGTAGTTACTGGGCATAAAGTTCAGCAACCTCCAGATTCTGCTTCTAGGTTCTGGAACCCTGACAGCCTAGGCCCTGGTGCCATGATTGCAGCTTGTCCCTCTGCTCGGCTTCCCGGCTTGCCGCAGACTGAACCTTCCTCTTGCCTACCCCTCCCTCCCTATCCTAACTCCTCCCTCCAGTTAGAAGTTGTGGTCTACCTGGGGTGGGTCACTTCTGCCCTCAACTCTCTGGTTGGAGTTTGGAAATAGTTGGGTGCTTTTGGCACCCTGATACATGGTTCAAGATACAGAGCACAGGGACGGGAAACCTTTATACTAACAATGTCTCTAAGGCATGACCATATTGCCCCCTAGTGGGGCAAAGTGCCTTAAATATGTAGCATTTTTCAGCAATAGGCCTAAGTGCGTATCTGCGGGACAGACGCCGTTAGACTCCCGGCTGTGGGATGGATGTTGCCGCGATGGTTGTAACAATGTTTCCTTATTCTATTGATCTATGCAGCTTATTGTGATGTCCGCGGTCATTTCATTCCTTTTATCTTTTGCTGCTTTTCTCTTCACGAACCCAAAATATCATCTGGTAAAATAAAATAATAAATCCTGGCTCCTGGAGACAGATTTGTGTCTTTATTTGATAATTATGATAATTCTCGGCTTCTCGGCGTCTCCGGGTTATTCCTGAATTTGGATTGTGTCACTTGTCGATGCTCTAAAATAATCCTGAGCTTCTCCTTAAAGGCTCCACATCTCTGACAGCCGTCACACCGGGAGAAGCTGCCGTGTCGTGGTCAGATGTGTAGTGTCCGGATAGATGGTGCCATCTCCCTGCCAGGACCCTCCGTACGTCCCCCGCCGGCTCCGGGCCTCCGTGCACATCTTACTAGCCACTATGCTTCTCTATAAGCCAAGGATGCTGCTCTTACTTGTGTTCCTGCAGCTTTTCCCTGTGGCGTCTTCTGCTGCCGGTTGTGAGCTGAGAGGACACGTTCTAGACGGTTACTACAGGGAAGGAGACCTGATGATCGGAGGAATCATACAAGTCAATACGTTATATGTCCCGGAGAACTTACCATTCACTTCAAGACCCAAGCCTCTCCGCTGTGCCCGGTAAGTGTCTACACTACACTGCACCGCCCGTCCTTACACCGCGCTCACGCTCGTCTCTGTGACTTTCAGGCCGTCTCTACAGCTTTATCGTCATCTGATGATTTTCTTCTTCCTCTTTGAAGAGATTAATAAGAATCGTCAATTTCTGCCCAATATTTCCCTGGGTTACCAGATATTTGACTCATGCACTAATGTTCATATGTCGGTCTACAGCGCGCTCCGGATATTATCAGGGAACGAACAAATCATCCCCAACTACAACTGCTGGAACAGCACTCAAGTGGTGGGATTCATCGGAGACCTGACCACCGCCTCATCCCACGCTGTAGCCCAGCTGGCCGGGATGTACCGTTACCCGCAGGTACAAGATCAGACTTATACAAGCATTACATTGAAGAAAGAGGCACTCACCCGGTGATAGTTGTTCCTCAATGGACGACTTTAATCAGCATTATGGTACAGGGTGCAGACTGCACCTCCAACACCCCCTCCCCAGCACCCTGTACCATAATGCTGATTAAAGTCGTCCATTGAGGAACAACTATCACCTGGTGAGTGCCTCTCTCTTCAATGTGATTTTACCTCTCAGGCTGTTACAAGATTGTGCACCCCCGGTTCTGCTGCAGTTGACACTGCTGATACCGCTACTTTGGATCTTGAGTGATCGGTGCCCCGCTATTCTGCCTCTTAAATATTTATACAAGCATTAAAGGGGGGTGTCAGAGAAAACTGAATGTACAGGAGCATCTCAATGAATTAGAATATCATCAAAAAGTGACTTTATTTCAGTAATTCAATACATAAAGTGACACCCATATATTATTTTAAACAAGAGGACCATAGTTGATTTAGCAAAATAGGGATTCCATTTATTAAGAACAATCCACATAGTTAGAAAGGATTACAAAAAGTAATATTTCAAGGTAAAATTAAAGTGCACAGTGATGAGACAAACGAACATGCAAAGAGTTGCCTCCTCAGCAGTGTAGGACTCAGCTGACAATTTAGTTATGTGGGTCTTACAGAGATATATAATATATACACCGACAGTTTACAGGGGTTTTACAGTTCAGTATCATACATAATGACATACATCAATGTAACATAGTGCTTAGATACCCGGGTCATACCAGGTCAAACTGATGTGCAAACAAATCTCAGGCTGGAAACAGGAGAAATATTCTGTATGGTGGTACTATTCTACCCCCTAGGATAGAGCACACCCTTGCCTGTAAGCACGAGTCTCTACATGTCACCATGCTTCATGTTGCCAAATCAGTCACTGCTCCCCCTTTCCATACTGTTCTAAGTATCGCCAGTCTCTGATCTACTGCTTAGAGCCGCAAGCTTTATGTCAGATCTGCAGTCATACCATCTGCTGGAGGGTCCCTCCGTGCAAGTGCCGGCCCCTACGTGCCACCCATATATTATGTAGAGTCATTACACGCAGAGGGATCTACAGTCATATGAAAAAGTTTGGGCACCCCTCTTAATCTTACTCTTTTTTTTTGGTTTAAAATTGTTTTTTTGCAACAGCTATTTCAGTGTAATCTATGTAATAACTGATGGACACAGTAATATTTCACTGTGATCTATGTAATAACTGATGGACACAGTAATATTTCAGGATTGAAATGAGGTTTATTGTAGTAACCAAAAATGTGAAATCTGCATTATGTCAAAAATTGACAGGTTCCAAAGTATGGGCACCCTTCTGATTTTCATGATTTGAATACTCCTAACTACTTTTTACAGACTTACTGAAGCACTAAATTGGTTTGGTAACCTCATTGAGCTTTGTACTTCATAGCCCGGTGTATCCAATCATGAGAAAAGCTATTTCAGGTGTCCACTTGCAAGTTGTTCTCCTAGTTGCATCTCCTCTGAGGAGTGGCATCATGGGCTCCTCAAAACAGCTCTCAAATGATCTGAAAAAAAAGATTGTTCAACATAGTTGTTCAGGGGAAGGATACAAAAAGTTGTCTCAGAGGTTTAACCTGTCAGTTTCCACTGTGAGGAACATAGTAAGGAAATGGAAGACCACAGGGACAGTTCTTGTAAAGGCCAGAAGTGGCAGGCCAACAAAAATATCAGAAAGGCAGAGAAGAATGGTGAGAACAGTCAAGAACAATCCACAGACCACCTCCAAAGACCTGCAGCATCATCTTGCTGCAGATGGTGTCACTGTGCATCGGTCAACAATACAGCGCACACTGCACAAGGAGAAGCTGTATGGGAGAGTGATGCGAAAGAAGCCGTTTCTGCATGCACGCCACAAACAGAGTCGCCTTAGGTATGCAAAAGCACATTTGGACAAGCCAGTTTCATTTTGGAAGAAGGTCCTGTGGACTAATGAAACAAAGATTGAGTTGTTTGGTCATACTACAAGGCGTTATGCATGGCGCCACAAAAACACAGCATTCCAAGAAAAACACTTGCTACCCACTGTCAAATTTGGGGGAGGGTCCATCATGCTTTGGGGCTGTGTGGCCAATGACGGCACCGGGAATCTTGTTAAAGTTGAGGGTCGCATGGATTCCATTCAGTATCAGCAGATTCTTGAGAATAATGTTCAAGAATCAGTGTCAAAGTTGAAGTTACGCCGGGGATGGATCTTTCAGCAAGACAATGATCCAAAACACCGCTCCCAATCTACTCAGACATTGATGCAGAGGAACAATTACAATGTTCTGGAATGGCCAGTCCCCAGACCTGAATATGGCAGCGCGGTGTTTAACCCTTCATCCTCCCTACTCATCCTCCCTCCTCTATATGCACATGCTGGGGACTGCAGCAGCTGTGATCTGCTTTTATAGTGGTTGTGACTCTCACAACCACACAAGGTGAAGCCTCTGATACCTATTTAGGTCATATTTTATCTCACAGACCCTTTATCCTCCCTACTTTAATTTTCTGAGATAATGACCTTTGGGTTTTCATTGGCTGTAAGCCATAATCATCAACATTAACAGAAATAAACACATGAGATAGATCCCTCTGTGTGTAATGACTCTGTATAATATATGTGTGTCACTTTATGGATTGAATTACTGAAATAAAGTCACTTTTTGATGATCTTCTAATTCATTGAGATGCACTAGTACTTATGCAATAAATTAAATAGTAAATAACTTACGGTAATAGTAAACTTATAATAATAAATGAATGTAATAATAAATAAATGTATATGTGTAGACGACTGTATGAAAGACCCTCAGTAAAATAGATTAAGAATCAAGAGGCAAAAGGTACTAAGAAGAGTCTAATAGTAAATTTTATTGATGAAAAAGCAATTGTGGACAAGTGTGACAGGACCAGTGTGACAAGACAGGTGTGACAGGACAGGTGTGACAAGACAGGTGTGACAGGACAGGTGTGACAGGACAGGTGTGACAGGACAAGTGTGACAGGACAGGTGTGACAGGACAGGTGTGACAGGACAGGTGTGACAGGACAAGTGTGACAGGACAGTGCGACAGGGCAGGTGTGACAGGACAAGTGTGACGGGACAGAGCGACAGGACAGGTGTGACAAGACAGGTGTGACAGGACAAGTGTGACAGGACAGGTGTGACAAGACAGGTGTGACAGGACAAGTGTGACAGGACAGGTGTGACAGGACAGGTGTGACAGGACAGGTGTGACAGGACAAGTGTGACAGGACAGTGCGACAGGGCAGGTGTGACAGGACAAGTGTGACGGGACAGAGCGACAGGACAGGTGTGACAAGACAGGTGTGACAGGACAAGTGTGACAGGACAGGTGTGACAAGACAGGTGTGACAGGACAAGTGTGACAGGACAGTGCGACAGGACAGGTGTGACAGGACAGGTGTGACAGGACAAGTGTGACAGGACAGTGTGACAGGACAGGTGTGACAATACAGGTGTGACAGGACAAGTGTGACAGGACAGGTGTGATAAGACAGGTGTGACAGGACAGGTGTGACAGGACAAGTGTGACAGGACAAGTGTGACAAGACAGGTGTGACAGGACAGGTGTGACAGAACAGGTGTGACAGGGCAGGTGTTACAGGACAGGTGTGACAGAGCAGGTGTGACAGGGCAGGTGTGACAGGACAGGTGTGACAGGACAAGTGTGATAGGACAGCTGTAGCAGGACAGGTATGACAGGACAGGTGTGACAGGACAGGTGTGACAGGACAGCTGTAACAGGACAGGTGTGACAGGACAGCTGCGACAGGACAGGTGTGACCAGACAGGTGTGACAGGTCAGGTGTGACAAGACAGGTGTGACAGGACAAGTGTGACAGGACAGCTGTAACAGGACAGGTGTGACATGACAGCTGCGACAAGACAGGTGTGACAGGACAAGTGTCACAGGACAGCTGTAACAGACCAGGTGTGACAGGACAGGTGTGACAGGACAGCTGCGACAGGACAGGTGTGACAGGACAGGTGTGACAGGACAGCTATAACAGGACAGGTGTGACCGGACAGGTGTGACAGGTCAAGTGTGACAAGACAGGTGTGAAAAGACAGGTGTGACAGGACAGCTGCAACATGATAGCTGTGGCAGGATAGTCACAACAAACCAAAAGAATAAAGGCAGACATGGCAAAATATGTAAATACAATATACAACAATGTATTGGGCTACCTAGTATATTAATTTCTCCTGCCCGACTGTTTTCATTTTCTACACCGGCGATCAAAATTAGGGAACACACACAATTTCCTTGATATTCAGGTCATTGTGTTTTCCTTGGTGAGAATATCCTAACATGAGTAAATTATCAGTATTTTAAGCTTCTTTCATAAACTGAATATATTCTAAAGATCAGAATAAAAATGTAAGTGAGATAAATGGAAAAGACACTGATCAAAATGAGAGAACACTTTCAGATTCCTGTAAATTATTAGTTTTAAGTATAGTATAAGGCACAATTTTCCTAATTAGATGCACCTCAGATGTGCAGCATGTGGGGCCATGACGAACATCTAGTCCCGACGTACGTTTCGTATCTAGTCCCGACGTACGTTTCGTATCTAGTCCCGACGTACATTTCGTATCTAGTCCCGATGTACGTTTCGTATCTAGTTCCGACGTACGTTTCGTATCTAGTCCTGACGTACGTTTCGTATCAATGCTTCATTATATTTATGCTAGTATTGATATTTTCATTCTGACAATTTTTTATAAGTACCTTTATATATCAATATTGTATCTATTGTTTTTACATATGTGGCCAAATACGTGATCCACATATACAGCTTTGTGCAGCAATTACTTACATGTATTGCCACGTTTGCCTCTTTTCTTTTGGTTTGTTGTGACGATCCTGTCACACCTATCCATAATTACTTTTTTATCAGTAAAATTAACCTTTGAACCTCATCTATTTCTTCTGCCTACTCTTTTCTTTATGTGTGCATTGTAGATGATTATGTGAGGCTTGAATGAAAAGTAATACCTCCGCCTTTGTAACTCCTCAGCAGATGGCAGCACTGCTATTTGGCAGGTACTGGACTGTTCAGTAGACTCTCCTCTACAGCTCCAGTTGGCCAGAAACCTTAGCAATAGATGGTTGTGTTGTTACAATGTAAAGAATAGAACCCTGTACAGATGGTTGGTTAATGCAATTTAAGTAAAGTGCTGTCAGTGAATCCTTGACAGTAGGTATCACCCCAATGGGAATGCAGCTGTTTATGGTGATTGTGTTGATGTGCATCCTTGGGCCAGTAAGTTTAAAGATGGTGAGGCGGGAACATGTGACTTGTGTGACAAAGAAAGATTTGGACATCCTATGACAGCAACCACTGAGAAAGACATGCAGAATGCCTACAGACTGATTCAGGATGATCCTCGTATCACTCAGAGATATTGCAGCATGATCTGCTGATGTGGAATCAGTGTTGGCTTCAAAAAACACGTTCATCATTGGCAGAAATGCGTCCAATTGTCTGGTAATTATGTGGAAAAGTGAATATCAATAATTAAGAGCACAATCTAAGAATTATGTCTGCATAAGATTTATTAAAATATTCAAAGTTACAAAGGTTACGAAGGTGGAGGCGTTACTTTTCATTCAACCCTCATAGAAGGTTTATAGAGGTCTTTTGCTTTTATGTAGGTCCCAAAGTAAAACGGATTACTTACAGCACTGTTCTTCTCAAATGGGGCAAAACGAATATTTGGGACTCTCAAACTCCAAGGCCCGGCTCCACATAGAGGCATTCAATCCCTACTGGGTTGTTGACATTTTACAGCTTCCTCTCATTTAATTCTCATCAACAGGGAATGGACCCTGACTAGAAGAACTGACACTCTACAGAAGCGAGCACCCTGCCCATAAAAGCTTACACTTGAGGCACTAATGTGTATGACAACCAGGCACAGACACCATCCAGATTGTGAAAATGTAGTCTAATTGCAACAGCCAATCACAGACACTCTCACAGAGAATGAGCGCCTGTGATTGGCTGATGCTGGTCAGTGAAAGGAATATGCAGAAAGCTTAATGGCGGGACCAGAACTACATGAGTGGGAGCACGGGAGAGTGGCTCCGGAAGCAAGCAACTAGCTGGAGACTGGTAAGATGATCTGCGTGTGTCCGGGTGTGTGGGATAACGTAGAACAGAAGCATCAGTGCATGTGCTCTACACACCCCCGAATAATTACTGAACACAACCTGAACTTCCAACTTTTTAGCAAAACATTTCTGTTCGAGGGGCTGAACGAACATTGCCAAGTTCGGTTCGAATTTGAAATTGGTGAACATGTTCAAGCAAAGTTGGCTCAACTCTAATCATCACCGATATTATCAGGGAGATCTGATGAGGCTTAACTGTAGCTCTGAGTCATGGACGCCAAATATGTTGAGTTACCGCTAGATTTCATGTCTTGCTATGTTATGGTTCGTCAATGCGGTCCCGCTATAAGGTTTTGTTCTCTTGCCCTGACAGATAAGTTACGGCAGTATGACCTCTTTATTTAGAGAAAGTGACCGGTTCCCATCCTTCTACCAGGCAGCAGCCAATGCCTTATCTGAAATTGAGGCCATTGTACGATTGGTAAAACATTTTGGTTGGAAATGGGTTGGAATTCTCATATCTGATGATGACACCGGACAGATCGCAGGAGAAACATTGAAAAAGGAGATTTTCCACTCCGGGGGTTGTGTGGCCTTCTTCATTATAATTAAGGAGAATCCCTTCGAGTCACTCACATCCATTACAGAAATTACTGAGACGATCGATAAAAGCTCAGCCAATGTGACCGTGGCGTTCTTAAGTGTAAACTTTGCCGAAATGTTTGTCCACATGTTTTCTCTTCAAAGGCTGAGACCTAAAATATGGATCACATCTTCCTTCTTCTCCCGGGTCTCGGAATTACAACTTCTTGGCATCAGAACAACCTTCAATGGAAGTTTGTCACTTTCTGCTCGTCAAGGAGAAATTCCAGGGTTCAGGGATTATTTCTACGGTGTAAACCCAATAAAATACCCAAATGACGAACTGTTGAGGAACGTCTGGCAAAGAATCGTTGTGTGCACCTACTCAAACTCTACAAACTCTACAAGTAACTCAGCCCGCAAATGTACGGGGAACGAATCTATAAATGATGAGATTTTATTGGTCAAGAATGTTTTTGTGTTCCGAACGTCTTACGTAGTTTATACTGCTATACATCTGATGGCTAATTCCCTGCAACACATGTATGTCACCAGCAAACCCAAACATCTAAAGACCTATCTCAAACATTGGCAGGTAGGACGACCCAGGAGTTTTATTGGGGTGTTTCTGGGATATAAATAGGATGTGGAAAAAATGTATGATAGCGGCGGTACAGGCATGTGTCTCCAGAATGAGTTATCAACGTGGGCTGCCGTCAGTGAGCAGCTGGATGCACATGTGGAGCTCTCTTCATTTATTTTTCCATGAACTCCAAAATTTGACAATGCCGCAACTTTCTGAACTCTGACTTCTCTGTCCACAAAGCCTCAACAGATGTATCTTTCTATGGTTGTTTAGTTTCTCATTGCTTTAGTTCCACTAGAGTAAGGGTGCTTTCACACTGGCGTCTTTATGAAAATGCGACAGATCCGGTCAAATAAACGCATCTGACGCATTTTCCGTGTTTTTTTTCGCGGCCACACCTGCCGCATCTGCCGCAATCGCACTTTCTACACCTGCCGCACCTTACCGCAAGCCCCATAGACAATGCATGGGGCTTGCTGCAAGTGTGCCGCAAGTGCGGCCGTTAGGCGGGACCCTCGGCAAATGCGTTTTTTGGCAGAAAGCTACTGTGAAAGGGGCCTAACAGAAGTATTCATATATTTGATTGTCTGCTAGGGATGAGCGAGTACAGTATTTGGGCTACTCGCTACTCCACGAGTTTCCTTGTGATTACTCGTTAGGAGTAGTGAGTAGTACATTCACTTTCTCAGTGTATCTTTTTACACTGCGAAAGTGAAATAAAAGTTAATAAAAGGTGTTAAAAATAAAAAAATAACATTCTCACCTATCCGACGGCTGTCCCGGGACCCGAAAAGAACACTGTGACGAAATGGACTCTTTCAATTTAGAACATATGATGATTTCTTATGTAACCCAGACCATATTTTATATTGGCTTGTAAACTTGTAATGGCCAAGGAGAATTTCCTACAGTATTTTCATAGATTACTGTGGTTTAAGTTTAGCATGATAATGTAATTATCTAACTTGTTTGTTATTGAAGGCCAGATAACTTAATTATGCTAATAGTTCATTGTCTATTACCCTGTGAATGTTGATTCTATGTACATGGCTCCAGCCACTATTGTTTTAATGTCATGGTTTGCAGACTGAATGTCTCCTACTAACATTCCATTGTAAGGACTATGTCAATCAGTATGTCACTCTACCTTGTCAGGAGTACAATACTACTAAAAATATGTTAAATGAGGATTGAGGTCCAGCCAATGCAAAGACAGTGTTATTGCACCAATCGTGACATCCCCAATATCCTGCAATGAGGCTGAGGGTATATAAGGAGGACTTTTCACTTTGACCAAGAGAGAGATTGAAGACTGGATTCAGGCAGCTAATCTAGGGTCTTCGGATCTGGTTAGCGAGCCAGAACCCCAGGCCTAGGCATTTCGGTGCCGACCAAGGGGACCCGAACATGGACTATAGAACCACAAGGTCTTCAGCATCGGATTATCGGATTCGGCTGTGATGACAAAGACTGCATAAGGATAAGGAAGCAACCCAGGTTGGGACGATACAGTCACCTGGCTACAGACTTTGCTGTGCTACATTCTACACCCTGGTGAGCCAGCGGAAGGGTGAGACTCTGTTGCCTGTTACATTTATGTGTTGTGCTTGGTTATGCGTTATATGCTGTTAACTGTTTGGGGATCCAATAAAGCCTTAATATTGTGATTCCCTCACCCTCTGTTGTCTGAGTAGTGTTCCACCCACGGTTAAGGAGCTCGGGCGTTCAGTTGGGGATGAGCCCTGGTCCACGTTGTCTTTGTAAAGGCGGCTGGGCCTGCGGACGAGAGCACCCACTGACCCCCGGGGCTCCACAAACACATCCGCTGGCCTGCCAGGACCTTACGTCTGATGGCAAATCAGATGGCTGGTAGCGATCAGGTGGTGTGTGGCTTCCTGGATATTCACTGCATAGGGACCCAACAGCCAATCACAGATGCTGTTACAGAGGATGGGTTTCTGTGATTGGCTGTTGGAGTGATCTGGAGACCGCCCATACATTCTAGATGCTAAAATGTATGAGCTTGTTTCAGGTTACTCTAGCATCCAATCACAGATGACCATTCTCTGTGACAGCATCTGTGATTGACTGTTGGACCTCTCACCCATTGACTAACATCATAGCCCTGTAAAAATGAATAATTAAAAAAGTGATGTGTAGCGCTTTGCAGTATTTTTAATTCTTAGTGCAGTTAAAGCGGACAGCTATGGGCTGCCACCCCCAGCTGCTTGACTTTATCTTATGTAAATAAAGAATTAAAATAAAATACATGGACTTCACCTTATTTTTGATTGCCAGCAAAAGTAAAACCCAGGCAGCTGGAGGCTGGGACTCTTAGCGTAGTAAGACCCAAGTGTTCTGGGTCCCTCACACTGAACACTGCAGCCTTCAGCCGCCCCAGAAAATGACGCATTCTTTTGTAGCGCCATTTCAGACATTTTACCTAGCTCTTCCTGCGGCCCTGGTGGGGGTGGACCGCTGGGCAATATAGGGGTTAATGCCAGCTTTGTATTGGCAGCTGGCACTAAGCCCGAAATTCATAGTGTCAGGCCAATATTAGACCCACCCACAGTGAACTTCTAGTAAACAATAAAAAAATAACATTGAAAAAAAATATTTTAATTACAATAAAACACAAACATATCCCTGGTTGCCATCTTTATTATCCCAAAACTCTCCAACGTAGTCCACAGGCGAATATCTTAAGCTCCGCTGCATATCTCTGTTTTTCGGTTTTTAAAGAGGTGAACCAGGGATGTGTTTTGTGTTTTATTTTTATCAAAATATTTTTTGTCACATCAAAAAAGAAAAAACAAGTTCTGCACCAATCTGTTTTGGGAAAAAGCTATTCTGGGGATAGAGACATGGCATTTTATAGTGTTGTGTGTGAAAAAACAGGTGTACTGGTGGTGCGCATTCCAGGTTAAGGCATATCCATTTGTAGAAATATTTCTGCAATGTTTTTTCTTTGTGTTGTGTTTCTTTTTTAGAGTTTACTAGAAATTCATAGCGGCCGGGTCTAGCACTGGCCTAACACTATGAATTTTGGGTTTAGTGCCAGCTGCCAATACAAAGCTGGCATTAACACCTTTATTACCTAGCATGCTACTGCCACCAGAGCCACTGGAAGAGTTGAGGTACAGCGCCTGAAATTGGCACTTCCATGAATGCATCATTTTCTGGGGTGACTGTGGGCTACAATTCACTGCAAATTATCATCTATTTTATGGACAAGTTTTAAGTTGGTACAAGCTTTTTAAGCACAGTTCTAATACATTCCTCAACATTTACATTGCAACATCCAGAAGGAAACATTATGGATTTCTGGATAGCACAGGAGGATGCACAGGGTAGTGCTATGCAAATCATTAAAAAAAATGGAAACTAAATTTCCAAAATGTTGATTTCTTCATTATGGAGTATAAGCAACATGCAGAAATCCTCTCTTTTACAGCCTCAGCTACTTTCGTTCTTAATTGGTTCTTAATTGGTGTCTGAGGAATATTCTGTCTTGTTGAATGCCACTGAGCACACAAATCACCAAGACCCACTGCTGGCAGCTCCCTTTGCAATGGCCGAGTTGACCACCAATGGAGTTCCATATGTGCGCGATTGGAGATAAGTGTAGAAATGCCGCAGGACATAGTAGCACATTTAGGGCATTCAGGCTGCTCACAATAGCATGAGCCACATGCAGCTTGGTGTTTTGAAAAAATACTCATGTGACAATTTCGGTCTATATCACGGTGGTGATACCCAGCACTGTGGCTTGGCGATTGTTTGTTAAGGGGAGTACTTACAACGAATTAGAGTTAGTAGATAGTTGAAGACACCAGCTGAGGTGTCTGGCCAGGGATGGCCAAGGCTGTATAGACATACTTCCAGGGAATAGGTATTGGGCAGCAAAGTGTTTTACTCTCCTCAGCCAGAGCAAATCCCTGGGTTAGTAAGGATGTAGGGTGATAATGGGGATTGTAGTGAGAAGTGCAGTAGTGCAGCAGACAGAGACAAGGAGGTACATGAATGCAGTCTTTTCATCTTTACTGGTAGTTGGTAACAGGTTGAATCCAGGGGTACTGCTCACCAGATCCAGGGCGCAGTTGTTCTGAAAGCAACTGCAGCCTACTCCACCAAGTGGGAGATTATGCCTTCCTTCTGTGCTTTATCTGCTTGGAGTTTCAGATGCCTGTTACCTGTTCTGTTCTCCTTGCTTTCTCTTCTCTGTAGTTTCTTCAGCCAGCAGACAATGTGAATTCTTACAAGCTGCTCTAGTCATCACAGCTCTGGGCTCTCCATAATGTTACGCTCCTGGATCTTTGCAGTCTCCTGGTCTCCAGATTCTGTCTCCAGGGTCTGAAATCCCTGAACAGCCTAGGACTCTAGTGTCCTGCTCTTAGCATTACCCTGGGATGAGCTCTCAGCACCTCTAACCCCAGGAGCTCTTGTCTCCTCGTGCATTTTCTTCCTTTCCCTTCCTCACACTCTCTCTACTCTTCACTTTAAACCCTCACCCAAGGCAGAAAGATGAAACAACCCCTAAAAACTAAATACTTGTGCTCCCCTTCTGGGAAGGGATCAGGCTGTGTGTGGATGTATTGGGTTACTTAGTATAGGGAGCACCAGTTATTTCCAGACATGGCACTACCACTAGTTACCTTAGGCTCGATATGTGATGTCCAATTTCGCTTGCAGTAAAGGACGATTCACTACCCGTCATGGTTCAGATTTCATAATACAACGTGGTCACTGCTATACAGAGGCCATCATGAGGAATCATCACACTGGACCTAATCCTAGGATTATTGCGTGGAGTCGTAATGCACTAATGTGGCACCCTGCCGGGCAGGCCGCCACCAGGAGTACTGCACTCCTCCATTTGAGGGAGAGTTGAGCCTCTGCTCTCCAGTAACTGGGATGGCGCAGTTGAGCTTTACACACACACACACAACACTTAGGACCCCAGGATGGTGGGTGGACGAGGTGGGAGGACACAAGCGTAGCCGGGAAGGAAAAAAGAGTAGAGAGAGGAGAAAGTAGTAGAAGAGTGGAGTAGAGGAGAGAAGAGTGAAGGAGTGAGGAGGTGTTGGCTCCCATGGGCTTGAGCACGACCACGCTTGCCCCGGGAGGGAACGACCAACGGGCAAGGAAAAAGAAGCCTTCAGGGTACGGAACGAGACGTAGATCCCTGTATGCCTACGTCTGGCGAGAGAACAGAGGGGCTGGTGGACGACACAGGGAACCGGCCCTGAACACAGCGCTGATGTTGTCTGCTCGAATCGGAATCCCCAAGTTCCTAATGGGAGCTGCGGCCGAACACCCAACACAACTTGGAAAAGGCGGACGAACAAGGAAGCAGTACTAGGGAGCGTTAGAACTGAGCACCCGTGGCTGTTGGTACCTGAGCTCTGTGTGCGGAGGCGCTGAAAGGAGTAGAGAGACCACCAGAGAAAAGAACACCCAGAAAAGAGAGAGAGAGACAGGAACACCAAAACAGGTTCTACTGCAGTGCCCCGGTTCTGGCAACAACGCTGAACCAGAGCTTGGCAAAGGGAAGCACTCGGTGGCCATGCTGAAACAACTAAGTAAAAGTAACTGAACTTTAGCAGTGGTGTGTGAGACTTTTCTTAGCGGCGACTTCTGGCCGCAAAGGCCACATGAAACACTGGGGTGCTCATGACCTAACCAACATCTGTCAAGATACAAACTGACTTCTCCTTCCCGCTCCACCTGCGAGGATCGAAACCATACAAGCTGCTGGTCATCGTCCCCAGAGGTTCTGAAGCAGCGTCAGTCGCACATGGCCGCGCACCGCAGGTGGCGTCACGAATACCCCTTTTCCCTTTTATCCCCATCAATTCCCCCTTTTGTAAATGACACCGCCAGGGTCTCGGGACCGGGTCTATGCCACCGTCCATCCCTGTGAAAAGAACCAAGAAGAACAACTGCTGCCAGGTTCCCGAGTACCCCTGGTGTCATGATGGTCTCTCTTTCCTAGGAGACTTTTGACTGCTTTGGATCTAAGTCTCATGTCTGAATTGAAACTTCATATTAAACGTGTCCTTTTCCTTTGGCACTGGAGGAGCTAATGTTAGTCTCTGTGGCCAGCAAGCTAGCTGGGCCTTGTCCAGGTGTAGCCACTGTGTGATTACCAGGGCGGACCGTCACCCCCGGGGGCCCTGGTGCAGGAGAGGACCGGGGGCAGGGCTACTGGCCGTCGGCGCGGCCGGGGGAGGGGTGCCGTTGGCCGTCGGCGCGGCCCGGGAAGGGGGGTGGGGTGGGTGCTGCTAGGAGCCGCTGGAAGCCGCAGGGAGCCACAGGCGCGATGCTCTCCTACCTGGGAGCCGCGCCGGATGTATGCTAGGGGCCGGAGGAGCAGAGGAGAGGAGGGGCGGGATCAGGCAGGGGAAACAGGAAGCTCTCTGCTTCCCTTGCCTGACCCTCCTCTCCTTTGACGGAGGCTTGAAGGGGCCCCCAGCCGGTCGGGGCCCTGGTGCAGCTGCACCAGCTGCACCAGTGTAGTTCCGCCCCTGGTGATTACCTCTGCCTTTATAGTATCACAAGGTTCCAGCACGCTTTGCTGGAGATTGAACTTCATTTCTGGCCAAGCTCCTGAGGGGAAAGGAGCTCTGTAGAGAACCTCTTGCTGTCAAGCCATCTGCTGTCTGGTGAAGTGTCAGCAGACGTGAAGCAGCTGTCTTGTTGTTCTTTGTAACGTAGGAACCACCGGTGCTTGTCTTCTTAAAATTTTCTTTATTATTTCTTGAAATTTTTAAAATCATTCAGCGTGCTAGCTGGGCGCTAGACGCATTTCGGAAGAACAACTTCCTTAATCATTAGCAAATACAAAATACAAAACCTTATGCATATATAAAAAAGAAACCTCCACCCACAGCTGAACCTAATTTACAATGGTGATAATAAAGACATTAAAAGTTTAACCCTTTCACGTGTTATGGAGTTGAACCTTGCACAAAAGGAGTATTAAACTACTTTCTAATACACAACTCATTAATATTCTTAAATATGATGCAATATATGTATTTGGTATCTTTATAAATTTCCACCTTTGATGTTTTTCTTATTTTATTTTTTTACTATTTTTTTATTTTGTTTCTTATCTTTTCTTTCCTTTCCCTATATGGTGGAAAATCAATATACTATCATACAGATAACATTTTAGTGTGTATTAATATATTAATGATTATTATCACATATTAATAAATTCTGTTATTACACTCCTGCTTTGCATTTGTTACATTGTTTAAGCATATTCAAAATTTAATCATCCTAGCAACTTTATAGCAAGACCTGTTTTTTACTTTTATTTATAAATATATTAATTTCTTTTTTCTTCTCAGTTATTACTCTGTGAAAAAGAGAAAGAAAGAAAAAAAAAAATTTGTGAAATAGATCAAAATGGGGATTTTGATACATATCATCAGAAAAGGATTTTAATAACATAAAAACACAAGTGATTATAGTGAGAACTTTATGAGGAATTGAACCCAAAATAAAACCCCCATTCCCTCTCCCCCCCCCCCCCCCACTTTTCCTTTTTTTTTTTTTTTTTATTCTTTCTTTCGGTAATGGTGGGGTTACACGTAGCGATATCGTCCCGATATCGCATACAACGCCGCGGGAGCGCGCATTTTGGGAGCACTTTTCCCGATATCGCATCGCCGGTTTACACGCTGCGATATCGGGAAACAACGTCCCTCCGATGTGTACGCCCACCAACCCAGTAACGACCATTTAACATGGGAGTTAATGGGTGAGGTGCGAGTACGCATCGAGTTGGGCTGCACACGCAGCGATCCTGCTACAACGGCCTTGCGATATCGGCGAGTTGAATAGCTCTGCTATTCAACTCCGATATCGTTTTGGCATCGTTCCAGCATCGCGTTGGATGCTAAAACAGTACAACGCGCACCCGATATCGGCTCCAACTCGCGACCCACGTGACTTTTTGTCGGAGTTGGGTCGGAGTTGGACGCCGATATCGCGGCATGTAAACCCACCATAAGCCATACGTCCTCCAACCCTCCCCTGCACTCTGTATTAATCACCCGGAATAAAAGCTGCTGCTCACATCATGTTCAGGTGATGCCATTTCTTTCTCCAACCTCATAAATTGTATCATGCACTTTTAATTGAGCAATGCCAGTGTGCCTGGCATACCTGATTTACTAACTAGCTGCCGCAGGTTCATGGCCCCCCCTGGTCTGTTGTGGTGCCCGGTATTACTGATC